>PVLA01005693.1:0-140140 GCA_004027455.1 Hydrochoerus hydrochaeris
GCCCTAAGCCTGGGGTGCTTCCTGCTTGGGGCTGGGGGTTGCTGCCAAGGTTAGCAAATATATATTCCAGCTTCTAAAAAATAAAAGGGGATTCAGATTCACTCACAGACTGGTGTGCAGTGTCTTCTGTCTCTCACTCGCCGACTCCCTGTCCACCTTTGGGAAACCCTAGCCCTGCCGCAGCTGGACTCTGGCAGACTCTAATGCAACAAAACCTACTCTTCCCTCATTTCCTCCATATATAAACAAAGGAACTATTTATTATTCACCTCGTTAACTGAGCAAAGAACTGAAGAGTCACCCTTAACATTCTTTCTCTCACCTCCAGATAATCCTCACCATATTTTTCTCTGTGCACCTTCAAAATTGATCCTCAGTCTGATGCCTCTCCATATCCACTGCTTCAGATATAGGCTAAGCACTGTCAGCTGTAGCATCTTTGACCTGTATTATATTTTCTTGGTATTGTAAAATAAAAATTTTAGAACAATTTTAAGGAAAATTGAAGAAGTTCTGAGTTCCTGCACTCTCCCTCACTCAGTTTTCCCTATTATTATCATCTTTTATTTACTATCATGTATTCATCACAATTTATGAACCAATGGTCAAACATTGTGTAACTGAAGTCTGTGCTTTTTTTAGATTTCTAGCTTTAGATACTAGCTTTTAGCTAGTATCCCTTTTCTGATTCAGGATCCCATTTAGGCTACTACATATTATATAGACCTCATGTCTTCTTAGACTTTTCTGTGGCAGTTTCTTACCCAGGGGCACTCAACCATGGAGCTGCATCCTCATCCTTTTTTATTTTTTATTTTGCCACAGATCACACTAAATTGCTCAAGTGGGACTTGACTTTGGCAATCACTTTGCCTCAACTGCCCTCATTTTTCAGTCCTTGATAGTTTTGAAGAGTACTGATAAGGTATTTTGTAGAGTGTCTCTGTATTTGGGTGTGTTTGTATTTAGAGTGTTTTCCTCATGATTAGAGGTAGCAGAAGTAAAATAGTCACATCTCAAGGTATATACTACCAATAAGATGTCACTTGTGATACTAACTTTGATCACATGGCTGAGGCACTGTTAGGTCTCTCCACTGAAAACTCCTCTTATTTCCTCATTTTCTTGGCTGAGGCACTGTTAGGTCTCTCCACTGAAAACTCCTCTTACTTCCTCATTTTCTTATTGCACTTTTTGGAAAGAAGTCTTTGAGTGCAGCCCATCCTTAGAGATAGATTTATTTTCCTCATCCTTGAAGGAAGAATATCTCATAAATCATTTGGAATTCTGCAGTAGATTGCAGTTTTCTTTGTTCTCTCATTTATCTATTTAATTGATTAGATCACTATTGACTTATGGATATGCATAATCCAGTTATAATCCAGTTCTGTTTTCTTTTATTGTTCATCTTACTCAAAGTTTGGCCTTTGTTTGCTTGTTTATTTTTGAGACAGAGTTTCCCGTACTGGCCTCAAACTTGGAATCCTCTTCCCTCAGGTTCATGAGTACTCAGGATTACAGATGTGCGCCGCCATTTCTGGCACTGACTACTTCTTTACTTTCTGGCAGTCTTTGATGTTCCTTGCTTATCTTGTGCATACTCTGGCTCAGTCCTGGTTTTAGGACTCCACTTTTCTGGAGAGTACTTTTTTTTTTCTAAGAGAATAATACTAAGACCATGATCTGGGTAATGGGTTTACTGCTTTGACTTTCATTTTACTATAGTTTACTTTCCAAATACCTGGGTAAAGAGTTAAATGATTAAATCAGACTACACCTTGTTCTTTTATACTTCTGATAGTTTAACCCTTGATATTTTAAAATCTTAACTCCTTACAAAGATTTTTAAAGTGGTGATACGACTCTTGCTACTTCTATGGCTTCTTGTTCTGTTTGCTTTCTCTTTGACTCCTTCCTTGACATTCTTGCCTTTAGGTTCTTTTCCCCTTTCCTCTTTTGCCTTTCTTTTCTTCCTTGACCTTTTGCATTTGCCCTTTCCTTTGGAATCTCTACCAGAGGCTAGTCTGTACCATACTGCACGTGTGTTCCTCATTCTTTAGATGTCTGCTGCAATGTCATCTTCAAGAGCATGTCCCTGAGCACTTTATTTCAAATAGCTCCCCATTCCTTATCCTAGGAATTATCCTAGTACCCATCCAGATTTTATTCACAATAGGCACTTTATTTCAGTCTTTATGTGAAAGACTCCCAAAATGTTAGCTCCATATAAGAAGAGGAAAGTTGTTTAATCTTGCCTGTCATAGTCTCTTGCATCTTAGAGTTTAAAAACAGTATCAGTGTATGTTGATTGGAAAAAGAAACAATGACTTCCTCATCCATTTTGCCTTAGGCCAGGTTTTAATTGCAACTAGAAATGCTAGATTTTAAAGTAAAATAATGGATGAATTTAAAATTTTCATAAAAGTTAGTTTCTGTATTCGATTTAGTGATTAAATTTTATAATCCTAAATTTTTCAAGGAACACTCATTCATATAATACATTCCTGTGCTTTAACTGTTACTTATTTTGTTCCCAAGATAATAGTAGATATTATTACCTTGCAATAATGGTATGTATTATTACCTTTCTTTTTTCTGTTACTCCTTTTACTTTTTTTTAAATAATTTTTTTATTTAAAGACAAACAAAAGCATACAAAGGGTAGAGACAATACAGAATTTCAGAAAAAAGATAAACAATAAGAAATCACTAGTTGATAAATTACATATTGTCCTCTTAGAAATAGTTGTTCAAGTTACAAAATTAAAGCATTCAAAGTAGATACTCCAACAGTGAGAGTGTAAACAGCTATGCATGTGTGAATCTCTACATGTATTTCTATCCTTTCTGTGTTAGAGGGAAAAACAAAACTTAGTAAGACAAAACAAAACAAATTCCTATAAAAACATGAAACCAAAAAGTCGTATAAAATCACAGTATAAGGTGATCTACAATGATTGCTGTGTTGTTTCTTTTTATCTTCAATAGAATTGCCTATATCATCAGGCATAAATGAATATAGCAGTATAATTGAGTAAAGCAGTAAATAACAATATTAGTAAAAATAAAACATTGTAGAAAGTTATAAAACTTCAAAGGCAGGTAATAATCAAACCATAGTGGATATTCTAGTGGATCTTGTCATCTTAAGTGCAATTGCCTATACTCTCAGACTTGATACTATCAATCATAACAGCTTTGAATAAAACCTATCAATACAAAACAGCGACCTAACAAACCAGATTTGATTACAGTCAGTCATGGTAAAACTGTAGGTTTTACAGAGCTTTAAATTAACTTGATAGGAAATTAAGGATGATTACCGTACTATATCCTGTTATTTTAGGGATTGCTGTCTGTGCCCTCAAATCTAGTACAGGAAGAATGACTGGAACAAAATATAATCTAAGCAGAGTGGTGTGAGTAATGTGGGTTTTAAATCCAGGTGCACTATTAACAATATAGTGTATCAAGGCCATCTATGTTAGAGGTTCTAGCCATCCTTCTCTGCCTCATTTCTGCTATGCTATTTTTCTGCCTTTGTTTGTCTAGTTTTCTCCTTCATTCTACTGCCTGCCCCACTCATTGAGGCCTTTCTGCCACTGTTCCTAAAATCCTGGTATTTTTTTTTTCTCTCTCTAGAATATCCTTCAGTATTCTCTGTAGGTTTGGATTGGTGGTCACAAACTCGTCCAGTTCCTCTTTGTCATGGAAGCATCTTGTTTCTCCATTAATTTCTAGTGACAGTTTTGCAGGGTACATCAATCTGGGCTGGAGGTTATTTTCTTTCAGGGCTTCGAATACTTTGCTCCAAGCTCCTCTTGATCTGATGGTCTGTATCAAGAATTCAGCCATGATTCTGATGGGCTTACCTTTAGAGGTAATCTGTTTCTTTTCTCTGATGGCTTTTAATATTCTGTTTTTATATTGAGTTTCTGGTATCTTGATTATTACATGTCTGGGTGTAGCCCTGTTTTGGTTGTAGGTGGCTGGAGTTCTGTATGCCTCACATAAGCAAATGTCATTTTCTTTTCCCATGCTTGGGAAATTTTTCTTAATTATTTCCATGAATAGCCTTTGTAATTCACCTGTATGTATTCCTGCTTCTTTGTTCACATTTCTTATTTTCTTAAATTGTATATTTTCTTGTCATCTTCTAGCCTTTGTATTGTTACTGCCTGTTTCCTTGTTATTTTTAAGAGATCTTTCCTTTCATGATCACACATTGCAAACTTGTCTTCAAGTTTTGATAGTCTATCCTTAGTTTCTTTTAAAGAGTTTTGCCAGCTTTCAATGGAGTTTTTAATTTCCTGGCAGTCTATTTGAATCTGCTTTATGTATTCTATATTTTCTTTATATTCTTTATCGAATGTTTCTCTCCTTTTTTTGTGTTCTTCTCTTTTTCTGTCTGTATCTTCCTGAGAGATGCTTCCTGAGAGCATTTCTTTTATTACTCTGCTTATATCTTGCTTTACCTGATTTAATATTTCAGTTTTGAGCTAGTCTACAAGGTTCCAAAGATATCTCTTAATGTCCATTAAGCCATGTCTGATGTTGTGTGTTTGCTGCCCTCAGTCTCCCTTGTTTTTCCCTCTCCTGGATCAGGGCTCTCAGGGTTCTGAGCTGGGGGCCTCCTCCTGCCTCTCTCTCCTGTCATGGTCCTGGCTTCCTCCACCCAGATTACAGTACAGGTTTCCTCTGAAGCACACTGGCGAGGGAACTCCACCCTCTCCTGCCTGCTCTTGTCACTGAGGTGTAAGCAGCGACTGTGTATGCCTGCTCCTCCCCACCGGGCCAACCAAGCTTCAGGGGCAATCACCTGGTTAGTGCTTGCTAGACTCAGAATCAATTTGGGATGACTGATTGGGTCCCAGCCAGGAGTATGGCCCAGTCCAAGCAAATCCCACGACTCTGCTCTGGGGAGGGAACAACCAACTGAAGTCACTGTCGCTTCCAGTTCAGGCTCCTCCTGCCTGATTCCAACATGTTGCCCATTTGGTCTCACCCTTCCTGTGGGGGGTGGTGTCTCATTCCCAGCACTGACTGTGGATTAATGAAGGTCCCTTTGCCGGCTCTGCTCTCCACTGGGCTCACCAACCCACGATTTCAGCGCTGCTGTTCTTCCTGTGAGTGGTGGTGGGAACGAGTTTGAGCTGCTATGCTGGCAGGCACGGATTCAAACTGTTGCAAACTTGGTGGGGTGCCACAAACGAAAACTTTGTGTCCCGTAACTTTTAGTTGTTTCAGCTGTAGTCCCGACGTATTTGATGAGCTTTTTTACATTTTAATTTCTTCCTGTGTCAAGAGGATCCATCTCCCTCTGCCTGGGTCTCTCCAGGGTGTTTTATTCTGGCAAATGAGTTGTTTCTCATGGGAGGCTTTGTATTTTGTTGCTCACTGATCTGCAATCTTGACTTCTCTTCTACCTTTCTTTTCAAATAACCCTGAAATTAACTAATGATTTTTATAAAACTTATCTAAATAATATACTTACCTGTCTTACAAAAAGGCAACCTTTAGTGATTAATTTTGTAACAGTTATCATTATGAATGTTAGTTATGATGTTATGCTGTGAAAGTGTTGTTATGAGACCTTAGTGAACTATAGAGGACTCTCTTTCACCCACTAATTCCTACATAGTTCTGTAACATGTAGAGGGTGATCCTCTTTTATCTTTTCATTGCATTGACTTCCTCAGAGACTATTGGGGTACATATAGAGTGTTATTAGACTCTGTATCATCATGTTGAGTTTTCTTTGTTGTCCCTTTAAATTTTCAGAATCTATCAATAATAATGTCTGGCACTAACTTTCCAACCACAGCTTCTATTGTTCTATTTCTGATTACAGTGTAGGGTAGAAGTGAAAATTTCTAGATAAAATCAGGAAACATATATGTTTAGAGCTGATATACTACCTCCTAAATCAGCCTCATTCTCTGGAGAGTACATGATAAGTGTGTGCACAGCATGAGTCTTGAAGCACCAGGCCAAAACAGTCATTGGGAACATGGTTCACAAAATGCTATGAAGAGACAAAGTCCATTAATTAGTATTATATGGCATGCCTACTGGTGGCCTTTATTAATTCCCGGAACCACCTATTCAGTGGGGAAAATGTAAGTAATGCATTTTGGCAGAAAACGGTTGAAAAGAGGAAAAATAGGGAAGGTAAACATGTTTGTATCTAAAATGAGTTAAAGTAGCTATTGATGGGTTTTGCTTTGTCTTTAAGGTTTGAGGTTGCTAAATATTTGACAATAAAATAAGTAAAATGTATTGGTTTGCTAGGAGTGCCATAACAAATTACTACCTCAGATTTAACAAAAATTTATTGTCTTAAAATTTGGAGGTTAGAAGTATAAGATGAAGATGGCAGTGGTTCTGTTGTCTTCTGAGGTCTTTCTCCTTGACTTGTTGATGGTTGTATTTTCCCTGTTTCTTCATACCATCTTTCTTATATATGTGTATAACCTAAGTTTCCTCTTTTTTATAAGGACACCATTTCTATTGAATTAGGATCTACCTGAATGACCTCCCTTTCACTTAATGACCTTTTAAAAGCCTTCTTTCCAAATGCAGTCATTTTCTGAAGTAATGGTGCTATGTTAGTTACTTTCCTCTCCCTACTGATGTCCAAAGTTAAAGGAGGAAAAGTCTATTTGGCTCACAGTTTATAGAGGTTTCAATCCATGATCAACTGGCTCCATGGCAGGGTGTCTTAGCAGAAGGTTATCACAGAGGAGAACAGTTCATGGCAGCCAGATGGTAGCAAAACAAAACAAAACAAAACAAACAACCTTCTTTTTGACCCCTATAGTGTATGCAGGCTACCCACCCTAGGACAAGGATAGCACTTACTCCCTTAATCTTAGCTAGAATTATGCCAAACCAATCGGTGAGCTGATTTACTAATCACATTCTCTTAATCCCAGCATCACAAACTAGATTCAGCCACCCCAGGAAAAAAAAACCATCTAAAACTGCATGAAGCTTTTAGGGGACATCTAGATACAAACTATAACAAGTAACTAGAACATCAACCTATGGAATTTGGCAGAAATACAGTTGAACTCATAACATGGAAATGTATACTCTGTTCTCTTTAATATTGTTTTTCTACCATCATAAATTTATTCATAGTAGATCAAGGGTCCTAACTGTGAATGACCTAAATTTCCTCTTTTTTATAAGGACACCATTTCTGTTGAATTAAGATCTACCTGAATGACCTCCCTTTCACTTAATGACCTTTTAAAAGGTTCTAACTTTTCTCTAGAGGTATATAAGGATACATTAAAGTATTTTAGAGGAGACATAGTTGCACAGATAGCAGGTGATACTGAAATTCAGAGACAATATCAATGTGGCCTAAAAGAATTGTAGAAACTGGAAGTCATCATCAGCTTCCCTCTGAGGATTTTCTACAGCTAGAATTGCTCATTGACATTAATTAAAAACAGTAAGAGCATCACCTTCCCTTTCCTACACGTTGTCTGAAATCTTTTGGAGCACTGACTTCATTAACTTACAGTTAAAAAATTGCTTGCCCAATTTTATTTTAACATTTTTGATACAGTTGAACATTGAGTAAAAAGACAGTGCTTTCTGAGACTTTCTGGATTCCCCCCAAAAGAAAATATGTTAAAGTAAAGTAAAATAAAAATTTTAACTTCAATTCATATAGACTTTTCAAAGATAATGAGCTGTTCTCTGTAAAGAAAAAGCAATAGTTTTATAAATTTATCCAAAAGTGTACAACTATAACCAGAGTACTAAACCTCCCAACTGAGTCTTCTGAAAATCTGCAATCTGTCTCAAAAGACTGCATATATTATTTATCTTAATTATTTAAAATGTTAATAATACTTGAGTTCTCTTAGTACCTTCTCTTTCTGCTTTAAAATTTGTAAAATGTTCATTTTCAGCCTTATACATTTGGCAATTTCAATTTAATCCTTGCTATAATTTGGATATGGTTTACATATGTTCTCTAAAAGTTCATGTGCTGGAACCTTGGTCTCAATATGGAGGTGTATAAATGGTGGATCTTTAAGAGGTGGGGCCTTGTGCAAAGTAGTTTACATGGGCACAGCTAGCCATAAAAGACATGACAAATCTTGTTTTACCAAATAACCATATATCTATTTAAAACTCATGAGATTATACTTCTAAAATGAAAAAGAAGAGAATGACTGCTACAAAATAGTAACAGTGCTTAGAGTAACTATTTTTTGCTATTACCAAAATAACTGGATAAATTGATTTAATCTTAGATGTAAGTATGTAATTTAGGGGTAAAATGGGTGTCACTGAAGATGCATTTATATTATGCATCATTATTCTGTTTTATGCACAGAATAAATATGCTTTTAATAAATGAATGAATACCCTGGTTGGTCTTTGTTGTATAATCTACATTATTGTCTTTTTTACACTGGCTATTTATTTTTATATATTTTACTTACTTCCTGAAGGAGAATTTGTGAGAATTTCTCAAGGAGAGATGATCATACTACATAGTAAAATAGAGAAGTACTTGTATCTCTGTATGTATATAAAATGGTAATCTGAATTAGCTTATGCAATAGGAAAAATTTTCCCCATCCTCAGATCTCACAGTTTTAACTTCTACTGTCATGTGTTAATTATTAATAGAGTGACTATGTTCAATACTGTATCTGAGAATTCTGAAAAAAAATTAAATAATATGTGAAGCTACTAAATAATTTGAGTATGTGCTTTCTTTGCCGTTTATGAGTGTATTTTACATAATGACCAGCTATCTGGGGAACACAAGATAATGTGAAGACGTTTTCTGACATGATTTTTTTGTATAGAGTTTTTTGTTATTATTATTTGCTTTAGACTTTTTGTTAATGTATAGATTTATTTGTTCATGTATTAAATCTTGGTACAATTTTTAAATTAAGTCTTTAGTGTCAGGTGCTGTGCTCAGTGTTGGGAAAATGAAAATATGTGAAACCCAGTCTGTCGCTGACTAAGCTTAGTGTCAGTGCTACACACTGTTTTCACTGTGCTATGCTTGTCCTCACCCAGTGGAATAACTGAGCAGGGAGCAAGAAAAGTGTGGGGAGCAAGTAGGATGCTGACAGCTGGACCTTGGAAGGAAGTGGCTAGCATGTCCAATGAATGAGAGTTTCATAAAGCAAGGACACTGTTTTTGCATTTAACATTAGGAAGCTATGAGTAAACCTTAGCAAAGACTGATTGTAGTGACTCGAGGAGTAAATATGTTAGAAGGCCAGGAAGAGAAGATAAATGGCATACGATATAGTATATTGTCTATCATTTAATACACTTCATTTTAAAGCCAGAAGAGAAGATAAAGCAAGGCCCAGACTTGAAAAGGGCTTTACAGATATTCTGGATCATTTATGTGCTGAAGAGACAAGGAAGCTATAGAAAACCAGATATTAAAGATATGGTAGAGACAAGAATAATTGTTACAGCCTGGCTTCCGGGGAAAGATGAGGAAATACATTTAAGCACACAGAGCAGGAACAACAGTTCTGGCTTTTCTGTATGTTAAGAGAACAAAGGATGTGTGTAGATGTAGGCATTTCCCTTAATAGATATCCAAATACAAGCACTAGGCACTACATAGGTCTTGTGGCTACAAAGTTAAGTAAGGTATGGCTGCAGTCTAGAGGCAGAGATAGATAAAGAAGGCAGTGGGACATGTGTTAAGTGTTATTAGAGTTGTCAGCAGGGTTGGTGCAATCACAGGGAAAGTAGGAGCAAGAGTTGGAAAGGATAAAAAACAAAAACAAGTCATATCTGAAGTAGGAGGCAGGGATATGAGGATTGAGATAGGATTGGGTGTGTGTGTGAGTGTGTGTGTGTGTAAAATGAAAAGTGGCAATTATATATTTATCATTATATATTTGCAATGATATATAGTTGCATCTATACTTTTATATACATGTGTTTTATATGTACTTTTTTTTGTTTAAGCATCAGTTGAAACTTGGAAAGTACTTGAGAAAATGAATTTTTATGATGAAAGAAGCTTCTTGCTTATCCTCCCTCATCCTCTTTGATGACTTTTTTGAAGCTAATTTAAGTGAAAAAAGCCACTACTTCCAAAAGTGCTTTGGTACCCTGGCATAATTTCAAAGAATTCTTCTTTCCTAGTTAGTTAACTACATTTCCCCAGGAAAAAATCTTCTCTGTCAATGTAACATCCTTTAACAGGACTCCTGCTGCTCCGTTCTTGTATCTTGCTGTGGCAGCTGTGAACGTATATACTATTGATTGTTAATGTGTGATATAAATCCGACTGGAGCATGCCCACTAATTGGTTTGAGAGCTAGATATAGACAATGCTGTCTTATAGTAGCCTGTGTAGATAGGCCTAGTCACAGGGTTAATTCTGCTTGACAGCACATCAGCAGCATCTTGAGAGTAATTACCCAACAGAAGTTTTCCCACAGCCAAACTGAGAGCTTCAAAGGCTTCTGAATTTACAACTAGTATTAACTTATATCTGAAACATAATGCTCCCACAAGGGCTCAGTTTTTTTTCTTCCTCTTATTAAATGTATGGAGTAACTAGGTTCATTTGCTGTGCGCTGAAAACTTACTGAAAAATTACTTAGTGTTAAATAATTGAATATCTTTAATAATAAAGTAAAACAGCATGATTATAGATTTAGGGTTTTTATTGCTTTACATATTGAAAGAAATAATTTATGGAGTCTGGGTGCATTTAAAAAATTATCCCCTTTTCTCTCAAAAATAAGCTTAAGATGTTATTCTCTTTTCCCACACTGGGCTTATTGATATATGCATGTTTAGGAGACCTAAGATAATCTATGCATTTAAAATTATTAAAAATAAATATATATTTACACTTTAGAAAAACATTTTACTGCATTATGACTATATGGAAATCTCTAACTTTTAACACTTCTCCATAAAGTAACTTGTTATTTTACAAACAACTTTTACATTGTAAAAATTCTTTTTCACTTTGCAGGTCAGAAACCAAATTTGACTCCGGTTCAGGTACGTTTACATTATAATGTTATTGTGAGTATATTTTATTTACATTATTCTCTGAAGAGTAATTTATTAGATCAACTATTTTGATTTTAAGCAGACTGGTTAGTTTCTTTTAAAAATGAGAGCCTGCCCTGGAAGCAGGGCTGTTGAGCGCTCCTAATCATAATTTGAGAGGTTCGCTTAGGGATTTTCGCTTAGGGATTTTCATTAAATAGTCTAGATCTGCACAGTTAGGGATAAGGGTTGTATATACTTACTGATCAAAATAGAATATTATTTTCCCCATGTACAAAGCATCTTGAATAATTTAAAGATTCTCTGAAAGTGCTTTGTCATCAAATGCAGGTGATGGATGCATTTAATCCAGCAAATGAGTTTCAACCAATAGAAATAAAAATTGGTCTATGACTTAGTTTTTTTGATATTTTATTGGGTGATAATGGGAAATTAAAATAGCTCTAAGCCAGTATTTTATATCTAGTAAGACAGAATTTATATCCTTACAAACAGTGACCTATCAAACTTGTTAGATGTTTTCTTCTCATTAAACCATGTGATTCTCAAGTTTGTTTATGTCACTTGCTGAGATTTATCCACTTCAGAGTTTCTGATGATGTTTACAATTAAAATGCAGCATGTGATTCCCATTCCACACCAACAAATTGTGTCCTGTGATGGGCTGTTGATAAATAAAGTTTTTTTTTTTTTAATTCCAGAAAAAAATAATTTGCAGAAAAAATACAACTTTTTGAATTTAAAAATAACAACATTCTTACCTGATACGAGTTCCATAATAATTTAACTTAAAAATGTTTTTGCCTCTTGTGTTCACAGAGTAACCAAATGCTGTAACTTCTTTTCCATAGTATTGTTAAGGAACTGACATGCTTTTCTTCATAAGGTTCATCTTTCTTTTGTTGTATACTTTTATGAATTTCTCCAGTTTGGTGAGACGCTTTACCTATAAAGTCTGTACATTTAAGTTAACAAATTCACCTTATTTAAGAACTAAGGGGCCGGGAATTTAGCTTGGCAGCAAAAGCAACTGCTTGGAAAGCGTGAGGTCGTGAGTTCATTCCCCAGTACTCAAAACAAAACAAAACAAAAGAACTAAGATTCCAGAACTCCATCTATTTTATATATTTTGGGGCTCCTGAATTACATATGCAAGTGATAGTATAAGTGATAGATTTTTGGCAAATAAATTATTGACTATTTTGAGACTACTGGTGTGATGACATTGTCCTGTTTCACTGATTTGTTGAAGGTGTCTCAAAAATGGATGAAAGTCTTTCATTTTAAAGTAATTAACATCATTAAGAATAGTAAGACATAAGTGGTCAAAACTGATGGAGAGTAAATTTGCATATGAAGTTGCATGTCTTTTTTTTATTTCTGCCATTCAGTAACCAAATAATTATTGAGAACTCACTTCATTATGATCTGATTTCTAAACATCAAAAAAGCAACTGGTTTTAGGGTACAGGTTCTAGAATAAAGCTTTTAAAAAGGAAAACTTCCACTAGTTCATTCTAAAGTTAAAATCTGGAAATAGTGCACTAAACTGAAATAGTAGGCAGCTGTTGTCAAAGTCAGATAATTTATGTCAAATTTTGAAATCCAGATTAAAGTATGTTGCTAAATTCTTGTACCAGAGCTTAATATTTATCATGGAAATAGTTATAACATCTGCACCAGCACACATCTTTCACTCTGTGACTCTTGTTTTCTTCAAGTTCTTTAAGAAAAATGTCTATCATGGACAACATCTGTATGTCTTTGAGAACTACAAATTTCTGTACCCTTAAAGCCTTACGGGAAATACTGATTAAAATTTTATTTATTCTTTTAATTTTGAATTAAAATATGGAGCAAATTCATATGGTTTCAAATTAAGAAACAGGTATTTTTTTCTTACAACCTCTTTTAGGATAGTATTGAATGAGGATTCATGAGAAAGGTAGTGAGAAATGTGTTCTTTGCATTTTGTATCATGAAAATTTTGGTTAGGATTAAGATCTCATGTTAGAACAGCTAAATATATAATTTTAATAGGTTCAGATTCTGTATGGTTCATCAAATACAGAAAGTAAACTAGCTCTGTTTAATGTTGTATACAGCTATGACAAAGTAAGACTTAAATGAAGGATGATACCAATCTTACTTTGAAAAAAAATTAAAAAAATAAATACTGTGTTCAATGAAGGAAAGGATTTTAAAGACAAATCATAATACACTATATATATAGTATAGTATTGTATTTATACACAAGTATTTTTTTCAAGGAAAGTATCCAATTAGAGTTTACTGTATAAGTATAGTTAGTGCAAATGAGTATCAGCCTGTAAAGTGAAATTCAAGAAGAAAGAAATATTTTTATTGCTACTACATGGTAAAAAAAAATTCAGTTGTTGAAAATATATCACATGATCAACCTAGGGATTCATATAAATATTTTAATGAGAATTTATCAATTATTTTTATGAAAGCAATTCCACACATAACCTCTTTGGGTTTTTTGTTTGTTTGTTTGAGGATAGGGTTTTGCTATGTAGTTCAGGTTGATCTTGAACTCACAATGATCCTCCTGCCTCAGCTACGGAGTATTGGGATCACAGGCATGCACCACTATGCCCGGCTTCTTCCTAGTTTTTTAAAGTTAACATTTTTATAATGAAACATTTCAATCACATTTAAAAGTAGAGCATAGTATGTTGAACAGTCAACATAACCATTATCTAAAATGTACTGTTTGCCATATTTATTTCACCTGTATTTTTGTTTGAAATAATTTTGAAGTAAAATACATACATTTATGTTACTTTTAAAATCTAAAAATCTTGTCTTTACTTATTTAAATGGGTCATTTTTCATCTAATTTACAAATTTGGGTCACATACAAATTATGGAAAAGATTGTGGCACTTCTGTTTACATTCAGTTAAAGGGACTTTGAAAATTCTGCTTATGATGAATCATATGGTTAAGAAATCCTTCAGTCAGAATTAATTCTGATCTGAGAACCCCAGGAATGTCCTATCTCACAATTAATTTGGTTGAAATTTTAGCTGCCATTTAGATATGGTCTCTATGTATGGATTTATATATTGATTAAAAAGCTTTTCTGTTGATTTATAACTCTACTGGCTTTGCCAGCTGATAGAATGAGCCTACCTTCTTTCTAAAGGTGTTTTAAGCTTTCCATTTAAACACAGATTCCTAGTTGATGTAGTAATAATGTTGCTTGCCTAGGATCATGCAGAGTTGGTGATTTTACTAATAGAGTAAATCAGATTTCCTTTTATGTTCAGAAGTAGCAAGAAGCTGTGCTCTTCTCCCCACCTCCCAAGAAGGGAAGTTAGTTGATGCTGGAGGAAGCAGAACATTGAGTTTAATGTAGTGATTAAACATGAAAGCCATATATCAAATCTCAGGAGAAACATACTTTTGAAAGAGGCAAGGAACTGTGGAGCATATTGCATGATAGGCTATATAAACAGAGCCCTGGAGGTCACTGTGTGGATGCAAACCAATTAAATAAAGAACTTACTGGCTTTGCTTTCTGTCATCTCGATGGGGAGGATCACAAGTTAACATGCACAGGGTTGAAGTATAAACTTTGCTAGAGTAAGCTAGGCATCTTTGGAAACTCCATTAACTCTTTCAATTCACTACTAGGATTTTTTTAAATCAAGGTTTCCAGGAGATTAAAAATTTAAATTGGAAATATATACACTTTTGGGCTTCTGCACATATCTTTCATGAGAAGTGCTAGTAATTAATTGAAAGGAAGGATAAAATAGAGAATGAACATCTGGAAAGACCCAGAATTGACTGTGTATGTCTTTCAAAAACAATTCATTTGGAAAAACAGAATAACTGGCAAAATATGTTTTTCTCTTCTTCAGAATTCTAGATATACAGCAAAGGTATAGTTAGAATTTAATGTTCACTAATACATCAGAATACTGTTAGTTCTGCTCTGATCTAAATGAGAAGAACCTGATACTTGAAAGTTAGTAAGTATATGTTAAGGACTGCTTATAGGCTAATTTTGTAGTTTTAACCATCTCAGGTAAACTTTGGGTGAGAAAATAAAATACTAACTTAAATGGTATAGTTTTGTGGTCTATAAAGATTCAAAGCAACAACAAAAAATTTCTATCCAGTCATGTTGGCTGAGAAAATGAATAAGCTTATGTTTAGTGCCTATTGATTCTGGGCTGCTTGGGATAACTATGCTAAGGAAATGGGTTTATAGAACACAGCAACTCAAAGGTATAAGATTTCATGAAAGCAAATTATAGAGGATTAAGAAACCTAATGAGCATGGTTTAGTGTGGAGTGTTGAAGCGGGAGCTCACTATTAAATAAAGCCCAAGGGTGTAGAAGGTTAGGAGATCCTAAAAGACACGATAATAAAAGGCACAACAGAATATAATTATCCTGAAGGGGGAAACCTCCAAGGAACAAAAAGCAGCTAGTGTCGCTTTTAGGATCTGTGATTAAAAAGGAATCTACACACCAAGCTAAGGAAATCAAAGAATATAATCGGCTAACACATAAGGGCAGTGAAAATTAGAGTGGGTTGTTATGGTAGTCAGTAAGTTGAAGGGAAATGAGAAATTTGAACGTAGTAGATCTAGAGATTTGAAATCTTAGCCAAATTTTTTTTTATTTGTTAATAGGTCTTCATAAGTCTTCTAAAGAAATACTAATAAGGAATATATTTTCAGTTGTTAAGTGTGGGGATATGTTGACAATACAATTTAGTTTGGTCATTGTATCATCTTAAAAGGTCTCATAACAATGAAGAACAAATAAAATATTAATCTGTATAAGAATATTGAAATTTACATTTGAGCATCATTCAATAGTAAAAATAAGGATATTCAGATATTCATCTATTAGTTCATCCAACATATATTATTGGGCATTCCATATGCCAAATATTGAGGTTATAGCTGTGAAAATGGTGGATACAATTCCTTGGAATCTTACACTACTTGGTCCATTATATAAATTCACATGGATTTCTCTCTGTGTTTACCTGAGGAGGCCTAACAAGCCTGAACTTAGATCCAGATGGCGAGTTAAAGAGCTCTTGGTACTGAAACATGAGCTGATACATTTTACATTTGAACTTTTTCTTTATTCAAACTGTGCCGCATTGTTTTCCACTTTTGAGTCTAAAAAAAAAATGGTGCAATAATGCTAAAGGTTAGTATGTAGCTTTTTTATAGTTTTAAATAAGAAGTGCCATTTTGCACTTGTTAATAAGAGATTGATTAATTTAGAAGAGAACAGTGACAAATATTTGTAAATGTTGCACTGTACTTTTCATTTTATCTATTTAATTGGATCCTTATCATGGTTGGCCTGCAAAATCAGGCAACCTTCTCCATAGCAACCTAACTTGACTGTATAGAAGCAAGTAGAGGGGACTCAGCCATTCATCTTTTATATCTATCTATCTATCTATCTATCTATCTATCTATCTATCTATCATGCTTATATAAAAGTCTTGAAACAGCTAGGTATAGTGGTTAAGTGCTTAGGCTTGAGTGACAGATCTAAGTAAAAGCTCTTTCTACTCCTAATATTTTTCAAGTTTTAAAAAATTTATTATTTTTTTTTAATTTTTGAAATAGGAACTTGCTATGTAGTCCAGGCCAGCTTTGAACTCACTGTGTAGCCCAGTTGCCTCATATTCCTGAGTGCTCAGAGTACAGGTGTACACTATGTTACATATTTAAATTTTGTATTTTCTTTTCTTTAGATTAAAACATTTTGAACTATGAATTTTCTTCATTGTGGCTTTTGCTGAATCCTAGAAGTTTTTATATTGTACTTGAAGTAGTTGCAATTTTGATTTTCTCTTGGACATAGTAATTTAGAAATGTTTATATATTTGCAACTTTTCTACCTTTTGCTTTTGTTAATATTTTTCAGTTTTTTTGCTGAGTGATCAAAGAATGTGGCTTTACTATTTTTTAGTGATTCAAAAGTAGTACTAAAGATTTTTGGCTTCATATATTTTTAATTTTTGTGATTGTTCTCTAGATTATTTGAAAAATTTTTGCAATGTAAAGGACTTGATGCAAATTCATTATTAAGTACATGTAATTCGTGATGATATATCTTTTATATTGTTATTTATTGGTTTCTGTTTTGACAAGAAGTTTGAAAGAAAATAATCTGTTATTAAATTTTTTGTTTTTTTGAGACAGGTTCTCACTATGTAGCCCAGGCTAACCCCTGACTCATGGAGATACTCCCGCCTCAGCCTCTGAGTTCTGAGATTATGGCTGTGAAAGGCTCACATTTTTTGTATCCTGATTTTTGCCTCTTTAAATATCACCACCTCTGTTTTACAAGCTATATATACTCCATGTGTTCTGGAGCTAGCTAGTCAGCTTGATTGGGTTTTACACTGAATGATCTTATGGAAAACATTATTCTAGATCAGTGTTCTTGCAAATGGAAACTGTTTTAAATAGGAAACTTACATTATTGCAAGTTCATATGTGAAACAAGATTGTTTACCACCTGTAAATAGTAGTGTTCCCCACTTCTCTCACATTCCTGTTTGTATCACTTTATAAGGCAAGACCCATTCATTTAAAAATATCTTAAGAGTTTATGTAATGGGAAATAAACTTCTATTATGAAAGGACACTGATATTTTGCTTTTGTGTGTGTGTATGTGTGGCAAATAGTCCAGTGCCTCGGAATATGCCTTGGTAAATAGTTTCCTGTAGTTACTATGTAGTGGTAAGTGTTACTAGATATGTGTTGGATAAATGATTGAACAAAAAGTTAGGGATTACATTATTTAATCTAAAGATGGTACTGTGAGCTGGGATTTAACTCAGTGGCAGAAGCAACTGCCTGGCAAGATTGAAGTCATGAGTTCGATCCCCAGTACCAATAAATAAATAAATATAAAGATGGTCTGTGTTCTACATAATCAGCAAGCCTATCAGTTACTGATTGTCACAGTAGTACAATGTAATGGGTCACCTTGAAGAGCAGTGACTTAACAATCATTTGTTCATGCTTATCTGTCTGTGGGTTGATTGTGAATTGGCTGGCATACAGATTGGGGTCTGGTCTGTCTCACATGTCTTGTCATTGATGGCTTAAGACAAGAAGATAAACTGAACTTTGTAAAACATATTACAAGCCTCTGCATCAGGTTTGCTAATACACAGCAGTTAAGCAAATCATATACAGAAGTTTTAGTCTTGGGAAAGAACTCTTTGTTTTTCTTACTGATTCTGCAAATTTAGATTCTCTTTCCTCTACTGAGAATAATTGAATAACATGTTGAAAGGTGTGGACATATGAAGGGAAAGAGTAGGAAATAAAAAATTGAATCTACTACATTAGAAAATTACACACTAAATCAGTTAAATTTAGTAAAAATATTCCTGGAGTTAAGAGTGATTGTATTTTTGAAGTGGACCCAACGCTTTCTTTAAAAATTAATTTCTGAGAACCTAACTTCAGTTGTGATACTAATGACATATAATAATAAAACTATTTGAACAATGCTTTATCATTTAAAAATTACCAAATTTTATGTGATATACAGGGTCATTCTTGCCAGTGAAGGAATTGGAGATATTGAAAGGTTAAGTGATTTACCTAAGACCATACACATATTTGTAGCCAGTAGTTATAGCTGAGTAGTATAAATTGGGATATATGCGTTGGTCCATGTTTGGCTATCATTGATGCAGTTGTCTTTAATGAGCAGTCTCTATTTCTCACACTCTTAGGTCCAGAATAATGAGTCAATATTTAAATATTTTTACTTTGACTTAGTGGTCAATCATGATCAACCAGCCAGCTTACTAGTGTGTATACAGCTGGTTGATCATCAGCTATTTAAGACATAGTGGAGGGTATATGACTATGATACAATTCCTACTTTCACAGATTTTATAATCCAATGGAAGAGATATCTGCAGGTTCAGGGCAATACAGGTTCAGTGGTTTCAGTAATGGAATCCAAGCTTCCCCCATCCCAGGTGATTTTTAAAAAGGAAATTTACCTTAAGGTATGTGATTGATTAGGGAAGTTTCTTGGTGGAAATATCTAGAAAGATAGAATTGGTTTAGATACAGATGAAGAGGGAGAACATTTTAGGGAGCCACTTAAAATCAGGCACACAGACATAGCTATCAAAAATTCACTTGTCAGGACAAGAGGATTCTTGTTGCAGTGTACTAGTATATTTAAAAGTATTAGAGACCATAATTTAAACGTAACTCTGTAGGTAATAATAGTGATAATAATTGCTAACAGAGATTTTATGCTTACTGTTTAATATTTACTAACCTATTTAGTGTGTATGGACCATGCATTATTATTCCTATTGAATTAATGGGTGGACTAAGGCATAAGAAGTTTGGATATTTAGCTTAAGTTCACATAGCTAGTGACAGGCTCAAATTTGATTTTAATCAGCTTGATTCAAAAGCTTGTGGTATTAACTGCTTATGTAATTTAAAAATCCAGAACAAAACAGAATTTTGTACATTTTTACTCATGTACCCTACTTCCTCATAACTTATGTCCCCATAGTCATGGATGATTTTAGACATTTGCTACCTTGGAAAATAGAGTTACTTATATTTGGTAGACTGTTGAGAAACTTATTTTGAAGATAACATAGAATTTGAACTTCTGCGTGCAAATTATCCCTCCCCAATGTTAAATTAACTGCTCAGAAAGATATGTATGCAGGAGTTCTAAAAAAATGACTGAGGAGTGAGACAATATGGCTGAATAGAGGAGAAGTCTTATTCAGAGCTACTCAGAAAATTCAACTAAAACACAGGTAATTGGAAGAAAGGGGAGGGACATCCACCCTGAAACTAAACTCATTCTGACATGAGACTAATAGATTAAGCAAAACATAAAGGACTTAATAAAATGAACATCCAGCTTACCTGACTGCAGGTGGGTCACCAAATCAAGATGACTGCCTGCCACACTTAGAATCTTAAAAGAAACAAACAAGCAAAAAAGGGTATACTAAAATAATGTGGCTAAACCAAGTCATACAGGATAGATTTGGGATACAAGACCCCCTGCCTCTACTGCCTTCCTTGACACAGAAGATGCTATAGTCCAGAAGTAAATTCTGCTGCCATGAGTTGATCCTTCCCTAACAATAAATCAGTTTTCCTTTTTTTTCGTTTTTTCTCTTTTTTTCTTTTCCTCTCCTTCCTTTGGTGCATCAGAACGCTAACTGAAACTGCCAGGAACAAGACTACAGGGGCACTTAGTTAATGGAACAGCTAACCCCTCTCCTGTGACCTGTGGTTAGAGAGGCACAGGGAATTAAACAGCCCTGCACCTCAGGACTGTGCAGCCCTGGACTGTGCCAACACAGCTGGGGGTGGGAGCAGAAAGCCACCCCACAATACCTCCCCATCTCATCTGTGGAAATTGTGGACTGCAGCAGAGGCAAATGACAGCAGAACTTGTAAAGCAGTGAATGGGAAGTTTGCACCCTGCCTCAGGAGAGGAGTAAAAATTGAGACTGAGCAGCCTTGGACTGTACCAGCAGGAGCAAAGGATCAGACCATATCACAGCATCCTTTCCCACTTTGCAACAAATGACCTGAGAAGACAAAGACTTTCCACTGGAAGAGGAACACAGAAGCAGAGAAGGACCAGCAGGAGCCAAAGATGTATGTGACTGGGAAGAGCCCCCTGTCTCTGTCTGAAAACAGCACAGCAACTGGGAGAGAGACTACACCAAGAGAAACTGGGTAAGGAGTAGGAGACTGATAAGGGACATATAGAAAGTACTGACTGAAGATTTTGGCCCCAGGTTCCCACATCTGGAGGCCAACATCGACCTCAAATCCAGCACAAGAGACTGTAGAGGAAATCAGATCAGAAATTATCTCTCATGTAAAAAAGGAAATGTCAACATCCATAAAAGAATTGCTCAGCAAATCTAGAGTGGAGATAGATAAAAAATAGATTGTGATAAGAAGAGTATGGAAACCACTAATGATCAATATAGGAAACATACAGAGAGTATGAAATGGATTCAAACAGATTTCCAGAAAATTAAAAATTCCATTGTAAGCTGGCAAAACCACTTGAACAAAACTAAAGACAGACTTTCAGACCTTGACGATAGGATCTTGGCTAGTGATCATGAAAGGAAAGATCTCTGAAAAATAGCAAAAGATCAGAAAATGACAATTCATAAGCTGCAAGACAATACAAAGAAAAATAATATCATAATTAGTGTCAATGGAAAAGAAGGAGTCAACACAAATCACACTATTGAAGAAGTAATAGCTGAAAATTCCCAAGCATGAGAACAAAATCTGATACATAGATAGGTGAGGCATATAGAACTCCAACTAACAACAACCAAAATAAATCTACACCAAGACATATAATAATCAGGATCCCAGAAATTCAGCACAAGAATACAGTTTAAAAAGCTGTTAGAGAAAAGAAACATCACTTATTAAGGAAAGCCCATTTGAATTATGACAAACTTCTCAACACAAACCCTCAAGTCAAGAAGAGCTTGGAGTCAAATATTTCAAGCTCTGAAAAAAACAACTTCCAACCCAGATTGGTGTGCCTTGCAAAACTATCTTTCAGAATTAATGCAGAAATAAGATACTTCCATGACAAAGAACAACTGAGGAAATTCATGTCTACCAAACCAACACTACAGAGGGTGCTGAAAGATATTCTAGACAAGATAAAGATGACCACAATTCCAAGAACAACAGAAAGAAACCATTGAACAGGGTAAGCAGTTAAACAGGGAAAAACTATGGAATCAACAGCGGGAAAATAACATGACAAAGACAAGCCAATACATATCAGTTATAAGCGTCAATGTAAATGGCCTCAATTCACCAATCAAATGGAACAGACTGATTGAGTGGATCAAGAAACATGATCCTACAATATGCTGAATACAAGAAGCAAATTTAACTCAAAAAGAAATTCATAGACTAAGAGACAAAGGCTGGAAAACAGTACTCCATGTGACAGGAACCCAGAAAAAAAGCAGGCATAGCTATTCTGTTTGCAGACAATGTGAACTTCAAGCCAAGAATGATCAAAAAGAGATAAAGAAGGTAACTACATACTTGGTAGAGGAAAACTTCAAGAGCAGGAGATAATAGTCATAAATATGTGTGCACCACATATGGGAGCACCAAACTATATAAGACAAAATATTAATAGACATGAAAAAATCAAATGAGCAATAACATAATTGTGTAATGGAGACCGGTAATACCCCACGGTCACAAATAGATACATCAACCAGAAAAAAAATCAGCAAAGAAATACCAGAACTTAACAAAGTTTGTGAAAGGACTTAGTAGATATTTATAGAGTGTTCCACCCAACAGCATCAGAATACACATTCTTCTCCGCTGCACATAGGATGTTCTCTAAAATAGACCACATACTAGCCCATAGAACATGCTTAAGTAAATGCAAAAGAATTGAAATTATCCCATATATATTATCTGATTTCAGTGAAATGAAATTTGAAATTAATGGCAAAAGAAAAAACAAAAACTCTATAAACACATGAAAATTAAATAACACCTTCCTAAATAACCAATGAGTCACAGGAGAAATTAAATAAGAAATTGAACAGTATTTACAACTAAATAAGAATGTAGATACAACATACTGGTACTTATGGGATGCAATGAAAGCAGTCCTAAGAAGGAAATTTATAGTGACAAATTCTCACAGCAGGTAAACAGAATGAGCACAAATAAACAAGCTAATGTTGCACATCAAGTTTCTAGAAAAAGAAAACCAAGACAAACTCAAAACCCATACAAAGGAGGAAATTACAAAGATCAGAGCAGAAATTAATGCAATGGAGACCAAGAAAACAATACAAAGAATTAATGAATCAAAGAGTTGGTTCTTTGAAAGCATAAACAAAATTGATAAACCCTTAGCCAATCTTATCTAGAACAAGAAAGAAAAGACTCAAATTTATGCAGTGAGGGATGAAAAAGGTAAAATTACTAAAGATCCTTTGGAAATTCAGAAGATCATAAGTACCTACTTTGAAAATCTTTACTCTCATAGAATGGAAAACACAGATAAAATGGACAGATTCCTAGATACATGTGAATTACCAAAGCTGAATCAAGAAGATCTAAAAATTCCAATTAACCCAATATCAGTCAATGATATTGAAAATGTAATTAAAAATTTACCATCAAAGAAAAGCCCTGGACCTGATGGATTGACTGCTGAATTCTACAAGAAATTTAGAAAATATTTAATACCAACATTCCTCAAACTCTTTAATGAAATTGAAATGGAAGCAGTACTCCCTAACTTATTCCTAGAGCTAATATTACCCTGATAACAAAACAATAGTACCAAAAAAGAGAACTACAGAACAATATCCGTAACGAACATTGATGTAAAAATTCTCAATAAGATACTAACAAATATCATTATTTTCAGATGACAGGATACTTTATATAGAAGACCTCAGAAAGTCCATCAGAAGACTTCTAGTTTTAATAACCAAATTCAGTAGCATACCTGGATATAAAGTCAGTACTCAAAATCAATAACATTCCTGTACAGGACTAACAAACTCACTCAGAAAGTAATTAGGGAAACCACACTCTTAACAGTAGCATCCAAAATAAGTGAAATACTTAGGAATCAGTCTAACAAAGGAAGTAAAAGATCTATAGATTGAAAATTATAGTACTCTGAAAACGGAGGTCAAAGAGGCTATTGGAAAATGGAAAGATACCCTTTGCTCATGGAAAGGAAGAACTAACAGTGAAAATAGCTGTACCCCCAAAATGTTTATACAGATTTAATGCAATACTGGTCAAAATATCATTAGCAGACTTCAGAGAACTAGAAAAAAAATTGTAAAATTCATCTGGAACCAGGAGAGCCCTAGAATAGCAAAGGTGATCTTGGGCAACAAATGCAAGGCAGGAGGCATCACAAATTGAAATTATACTACAAAACTACTATGAGAAAGTTGGCATGGTACTGAAAAAAACAAAACAAAACAAAAAAAAAACAGGCCCAAGAACCAATGGAACAGAATAGAAGATGCAGACACAACTACAAACACATTCAGCCACCTTACCTTTGACAAAGGGGCCAAATATGTTCACTGTAAGAAAGATAGCCTCTTTAGTAAATGGTGCTGGAAAAACTGACTCTCTACATGCCAAAGACTAAAACTAGATGCGTGTCTATCATCATACACTAAACTAAAGTCAAAATGAATCAAAAATCTATTTAAAACAGTAACACTAAATCTACTGGAATAGAAAATAGGGTAAAAATCTTGAAGACGTAAGTATATGCAGAGAATTCATGAACCAAACTTGGACTGCAAGAATCAAAAACTAAGAATCAAAAACTGGGATCTCATCTTATTAACAAACTTTGGCACTGAGAAGAAATTACAAACAAAGTGCAAAACAACCCATAGAGTGGGGAAAATTTTAGCCATTTGTCCCTCAGACAAAGAACTTCTATCTAGGAAATATAAAATTTGAAACAAATCAGACCCTCCAAATCCAAAGACCAAATAAAAAAAATGGGCATTTAAGATGGATACATACTTTTCAAATGAAATGCAAATGGAAAATAAATATATGAAAAAATATTAACATCACTGGTCATTTGAGAGATTCAAATTAAAACAACAGGGAGATTCCATCTCACCCTAGGAAGAATGGCTATAATCAAGAAATAACCCAATAACAATTGCTGCAGGGGCTGCAGGAAAAAAGGAACCCTTTTCCACTGTTGATGGGAGTGTAGACTGGTACAATTACTGTGGAAATCAATGTGGAGATTGCTCAATAGAATAGAATAGAAGTTTCATTTGACACTGCTCTTCTCCTTAATGTCTTTCCAGAGGAATTAAAAACATCACACCATAGCAATATATGTGCAGTCATGTTTATATCACCACAAATTGTAATGACTAAATCTTGGAAACAACCTGAATGCCTATCAACTGAGGAAGGCTAAAAAAGATTTGGTATTTTTATACAATGGAGTACTATTCAGTCATAAAGAAAGATAAATTTGAGACTTTCATAGGTAAATGGATGCAACTGGAGACCATACTGATAAGTGAAATAGATCAGACTCACATGTGTGAACATTGTATTGTCTCTGTGGTATGAGTAACTGAAAGAGCAAAGAAGTTCTAAAATGAACAATAGATACTGTAAAATGGGAAGAAATTTTCCTAAATGAAAAAAGAACTAAGATGGGTGAAAAGGGAAAAGACAGTAGGGAAAAGGAAAAAAAAAAGCAAGTCAATTATACTATTAGTATCTCTTAGTTCCTTAAAAAGGAAAGTTTGTGGAAATATCGATTGGAGATTTTTTTTTTTTTGGTACTGGGGATCAAACTTTCACTTGCCAGGCAGGTGCTTATGCCACTGATCTAAATCCCCGGCCCCTATAGGAGAATGTTTTGTGCCCGTATCTTAAAACTTGAGCAACTACTTTAAAGATAACAGTATGTAATGTATTAACTATTGTTATTCTCCTATTGTTCTGATATGAAGTTTTGTTTTACTTTTTTTCATAAAATAAAAGAAATGACTGAGGAAAGATTAATTTTGAATAATCAATTATCTTTTATATATTGGACTCATTTCTAACATAGCTCAAAGTTAATGCTTTCAATCCCTGAAGTCCGTTATTATTTTGTCACCTATCTTATTTTGGTAGACATTCATCCAGTGGAAGAGTTGGTGACTGTGATCACTTTCTTTAGTGAACACTACATTTATCATTTGGCCAGTCATGTTAATTAACATATCTTGCCTATTCCTGGGCAGAATTAAGCTACATCTAACTATGTATAATATGTAGAAAATTTTCTGTAATACATTACTTGGTTGTAGACTTAAGAATTGCAGCATCTTTTAAGGAATGAAAATATTTTAAGGAATATATATAAATGTAAGGAAATATTTTAAGGAATGTATATAAATGTAAGGAAGATATACACTATTGGTTGATAATATTAAAAGCCTCTTAAAATAGTGTTAAATAACAAATACTTTTCAATTCTTTTTATATCTGCACAATTTTTCACTTTTTTCTTTGTATTATAGAAATATGCTATAGAAAACATTTTATAAGATTTTTGATTTTCATTGATTTCCCAGAATAAGAATTAAATATACATAAATTTAGGCTAAATATTTGCTCAATTATCCTTAGTTTTAGTGATTTTTTTCAGTAATACATTTCAAGTTTGAAGATATATGTATATGCATATTATATATATGTGTTTAAAATTATTTTTTTATCCCCTAATCCCCTCTTCCTTCCTTAGTGCTCTCCTGATGCCCCTTCCATTGGTTCATTCCATTGGTCCCCTTCTAAAAATCTATTTTTATCATTTTCCCCTTTAATTATTTTTTTCACTTCCTTTCCCTCCCTTCCTTCCCTCTTCCCTCTTTACTGCTCTTGATCCCTCAAATATGAAAAGATCTCCCTATTTCCTATTTATCTATATTCTGTTTTGCTCTTTATGAAATACTATATTTTACATAGAACAGAAGTGGAGCCAGACACAGTGGGTCATGCCTATAATACCAGAACTTGGCAGGATGAGGCAGAAGGATCACAAATTTAAGTGCCTCCTGGTCAACTTAGCCAGACCTTATCTCACAATGTAAAGATACATGAAGGACTGGGAATGTAGCTCAGTGGGAAGGCCTTGAGTTCCATACCCACTACAATAACACAACAAAAATAAAAGAAAAAGTGTAAGTGTGAAGTTGGACCAGATGAAACAATTAATAACCTTGTACTCCAGTTGTAGTTTTGCTTTGTTATTTTTTAAATTTATTTTTATTTTATTTAAAGAGAGGAGGAAAAAAAGCAAAACAGAAAAAAGGGTGGAAACAATACAGAATTTAAAAAAAAATTAACAGTAAGAAATCACCAGTTGATACATTACTTATTGTCTTCCTGGATATAGTTGTTCAAGTTACAGAATTAAAGCAATACAAAGTGGACATTCAGACAGTGAGGCTGCAAATAGTTCTGTTCACCAATCCAACAAAAACTTAGCAACATGGTTATTAATCCTGCAGACTTAAATATACATACAGTTATATCCTTTAGAGCACTTTCTTTTCCTCCTTTTGCTTTTTAAGTCCATTATCTGTTTAGTTATATTATGTTTCAGGTTTCTCAGTACCTTACTGATCTGTTTTGTTGTTATTTATTTTTTTCTTATTTATTACTATTTTTATTTTATTTTATTATTTATTTATTTATTTAATTTTGATGGTAGTAAAATACAACAGAACAAGACAGGACAAAGCCAATTGAGGCAGTGCAGAGATTGGCACAGAACCTAACAGCAGGTTACCAGGATAACAGCAATAGGTGCAATAGTATGTTTTCTTCACAATAGTTGTTCCTTCAATCAGGTAGAGCAATATCAAAGGAAATACTGAAATTATAAAAACAATATTAAATAGAACAATACTATTGATCAGAACAGACCAAAACAGAGATAAAAATATTTGTCTTCAAAGAGATGGCAGAAGAAAATCCCCCTTATTTGCTATATTGCATATAGTCAAACTCGCAAGAGATGCTCAGATCTTTGGCTCTCACTTGCTGGGGGCGGGGATATGAGATGGATGTTTGATGCCAGTAGGCCATGGCCCTCCACCAGAGCGGTGAGCTGGCTGTCTGTTTTCCCAGTGCCCCAAGTTCCAACATGGCGCGGATCTCAGGAAACGCTGATATGGTTCTCACCCTGGGGCAGCTGCGGCTTTGGAGGCCCTTGCTTTGTTTTTGTTGATGCTAAAAACAAATTTAATTTTCATTATGGTTCCATGCACTATCATGTGATTGTTGAATAAATAAAAACTGAACGAATGACAAATGGATTTTTCAAAGAAGCATGTTTTGTCATTTTCAAAAACAACATGGATTATTTGCCACTGCTCAAAATAATACTGTCTCTCAAAAAACAATGTGTAATAAATTACCTTGCATCTAAATCATTCACATTATGGAAAGAAGGAGGGACATTTATAGAGGGTGAGAGGTATAAAGGATCAGAAACTTCACGACTGTGAAATATTTTGTGGCAGGGGAAAGCATGTTTTATAGCTGATCCATAAGTTTTTTTTCACTGGAAAGAATAAGCCTAAGTCTCCCTGGCCAGTCACAAGTAAATTATATACTGTTATTCTCACGTTTTTTGTTTACCTGTATTTCTGTTATAATATTTTGGTAAATTTAATCTTTCCTCTGTGTTATTGTATATTAATATAAAAATATGCTATTACTATTTGAACTCAGTTGTTAAAATTTAGTTTCAGCTTGCATTGTTCTGTTCTGATCTGCTTTATTCTGTCCTCTTTTGTTTTATTCTCTGTAAAAGTTAGTTCAAACATAGTATGTTAGAATTACTTTTGTAGGAATTTGTTTAAATGTACTCAGTAGCTTGCTTTATATTGATTTTTATCTATACATTTTCTTTTAATTGCATTATATAATAATTTATTCAATTTATTTTCATCATGACCTGCTTTTTAGTTAGCCATTGTCTTTGAAATATTGTCAGGGTATGTGATTTTACTGACTTGCTTATTAGGAAATTTATAAGGTCTTTCTTGTTGCTGTTGTTTTAACTAATGTATTAATATATTTATTTTCCTAGCTGTATGATTCCATATTTTTTTCATCATTTTAGAAGAGTATTGCATATCTAGAACTTAGCATTGCCTGTTGTTTCCAGTACACACATTATATATATATGAATAAAAATTATATGAATAAAAATTTCACTACAAAAACTTTAAAATTTTGTTATATTTGTGTGTGATGAAGTACAATTATTTTTTCCAAAAAAATTTTTTATAACTATTATGCAGTCTATGTAGATTAAGAATTTTATAAACTAACAAATATAGTCATAACTGGTATGGAAGCAACTTCTCAGAATTATGTATTACAATGTTTTATTTAAAGATAAATTTATGAATGAATGTATAAATTAAAAAGGAAATTTTAATGTTAATTTACCCAGGTTCAATTCTGCAATATTTTTGATCATATACACTGATCAAGATTTGTACATTGCCATGAATGAGCTAGTTTTAAACTATTTTAGTATGATTGGGTATCTAGTAGAAATAACTGGTAGGCCATTCTTACATGATTGTAATAAGCATGAAAAAAGTTCCCTTTCACTGCCATTTTTTTATTATTATTATTTACTGTTATTATTATTATTATTGTTTTGCACTCTTATACTAAAAACCTGAGGAAAATATAATCGCACCCTAGTGTCATTTTACTAAATGCAGTTAACAGTTGATTGAACTCCTACTTTCTGTTACAATATTTGAGAGCTTATTTTTTTAATCAAAAGTTTTTGTATACCTGTACAGTGGTGCACAGCTTCTTAGGAGACCGAGGCAACAGTATGACAAGTTCTAGGTCTGCCTGGGTAATTCAGCAAGATCCTTTCTCAAAAAACAAGAAGCCAGGAAAGGTGGCACAAACCTGTAATCCCAGCATTTTGGGAGGCTGAGGCAGGAGGATCACAAGTTTGAGCTCAGCCGAGGCAATTTAGTGAGAAAAGACGGGGAATATGTCTCAGTGTGAAGGCCTGGGTTCACTCCTGAGTACTTAAATAAATAAAAATAAAAAAGGCTAGGGATGAAGCCCAAGGATAGAGTACCCCTTGGGTTCAATCTCCAGTACCAGGAAAAACAGTCACAGGCAGCATGA
The DNA here is from genome assembly GCA_004027455.1 of Hydrochoerus hydrochaeris. Taxonomy (NCBI): domain Eukaryota; kingdom Metazoa; phylum Chordata; class Mammalia; order Rodentia; family Hydrochaeridae; genus Hydrochoerus; species Hydrochoerus hydrochaeris. Next base: position 29,841 of record PVLA01005693.1, read on the forward strand.
ATTTTCATCCTGTCTTAAATTTCTCAGCTTGTTGAAGGCAGGTGATGGGACCATAAGCAAGGAAAGAAAATGATGCACTAGGCATTCAGATAAGTAAAAGACCATTCTTCTTTCATCTGATCAACTCTATGATAATACTTTTCTTTCATGTATTTGTTTTGTTTTTCAAGACAGGATTTCATTATGAAGTTTAGGCTGGCCTCCAACCCTCTGTAGGTTCCCCACCCCAGCCTCCTTAGTGCTGGGATCACAAGCATGTAGCACCATGCCCAGAAGAATTCCCATTTATAAAGATAAATGAAGGCTTATAAAACTGAGTTGCCCAGAGTCCCATTGCTAGTAAAGGCAGAACCAGACCTCTATAATAAAGCAGGGAGAGAATTCTAAGTCTGTTCCTTTCACAGCATACTGAACTTCCACCTACAAAACAAAACAAAGCAAACACTGGACAAGTGTTAAAATACGCAACATTCAACTTTATTGATCCCAGAATGAAGCAGGGGGAAAACTGCTAAGCTGGGCTGAGCCACCTTCCTGAACAGTCACTTGGTGATATGGGCGATGGTGAAATAAATGATGAATGGATGTTTTTTAAAGTGTGAAGATTCCTTGTTTAGTAGAGTTACTTTAGATGTAAAGATCTGTATCTCCATTACAGCCAGCTTTATTAGTAAATATACCTAGCTATAGATTCTGGATGAAACATTTAAAGACACAGATAATTTTTTGATGTGGTTAATTTTAATCTCTACTTTATACTTGGCTTTTTAAGAAAATACTCTTTTATGACTTTTCAAAATACTTATTTGTTTTGTTAAAATCCAGTGATAACATATCCTTTATAAAATGGTAGGGACTTACTCTTCTCTTATTTTTCTTACTGCTAGATTCAGTGATACTATCTTTTGGCATATTTTTTCCTAAAGATATTTTTCCAATTCATATCAATTTTCATATGAATAATATGGCACAACACAAGTCTTGCTCTTTGTAACAAAAGGCTGAAAACTTCTATACTTACCTGTTACCTGTATTTGTCACTAAGTCAACAGGATGATTTTATAGGAAACCTATGGCTTAGAAATGTTTCAATCTGTTTCAAATAATTTAGCAGGGCAATCTAGTAAAAATGACATGATTAACAACTGAGAGGATTAAAATATTTTCATATTTTGTTTTTAATGACCACTATCTTAAATTTCTACACTAAAATTTATAATTAGTAAAATATTACAGGAAAAATGCATAATCCAGTTGAAGTTGTTTTTACCTTATCAAATGTGTTTGCTTTTTAGCCATGACAGCAGAAATGAAGAACAAATTCTAACTGAAATATAGCTTTTGTGCTATAATTAAATAAATTCATTAAAGTGTTAAGATTTACTAACTTTAGCACAAAGAATATAAGATTAGGCAAAGCAATAATTAAGTTAGTATGTAATTTTTAAAAACAAAATTTTTATAATTAGGCACCTCTTCATTATTTGAAAATTGGCCATTTTAGAAAGCTTAACTAGAAGTGTTTTCTATGTGAATAAATAGGTGGCAAATGTAGCTATTAATGTTGGAATTTTGCCCATTGATTCTAGTTGCTGTCTTTTTTATCCAGAGATAATGGTGTGTATTCATTCTCTGTCATATTTACCTAGAGGAAGCCTTTTTAATCTCTCATTTTTCTCCTTCACTGAGGTTATGTGCAAATACTACATAAAATAGCAAATGAAAGGAAGTCTGTTTTGTCTAAAGATACCATTCATCTTAAACAAATGCATCAGTCTGTCTTTTGAAAAGAGAATGATATGAATTTTGTTTGGTGAGAGGAGGATAATGATTAGAACCAAAGCAAAAATATGTTGCAAATTGTGTGAATTAGTATTAAATCCCTTTAAGAACTGGTTATATTTTTCTGATTGCATCTGCTTAGAGAAACCAATTAAGTCATACCCTTACATTGTTTTAGCATTTCATAATTTCCATTACTACTGAAATATCATTTTTATTAAAACTTGCAAAGATTTCTGACAGAAATCTGAAGCTAATCTTTAATCAGGTATCTTATAGCATAATCTGGCAAGCCTTGCATTTGAATTTATAATTCCAGTATAAGAAAATAATATATTACTTTCTTTGAATTATTTTTAACTTTAAAACTGCACAAAATTAATTAACTTTCTTTAACTTCCAATCCTGTGAATTCTTTAGAGACAGACTTTTTAAATTAATCTATTATATTTATTCTCAGCACTAAGTGCAATTAGGTCACTTTAAGTAGTGACAAAATGAATTTTTAAGTCACAGCCAAATGATTTAATCTTAATTATTAACTTTTCTTACTTACATTTATTGTGAAAACTAATGTATTTGATTTGGACCTACCTGCTCCCTCTCTTCTTTTTACCTTTCTTCCTTCTTGAGAATGAACCCAGGACTCATCTATGCTAGGGCAGCACTGTACCACTGAGCTGTATCCTTAATCTCCCACCTACCACCCTTTTAAGTCTTTAATTTTGAGACAGGATCTGACTTATATCACTTAACATTGCATCCATTTACTTATGAATGCTTCGTTTATCTTTATTCATGGCAGAGTAGTAGTCCATTACATATAAATATCACATAGGAAGCAAGATGATCTTTTTCAAATAGATGTGGAACAAAAGATGGAGGGAGGGAATAGGGAACAGAGAGAAAGAGGATGGAATAAATTAGAGGGGGAAAATGAGGACAATAGAGCTTTTACTAATGAGGAGACCAAGAGTTGAAAGAGCAAAGATGGAGGGGAGGGATAGGGAATGAAAAGAAAAGAAAAAATAAAAGATATATTATGTACATTTATCAATTTCCCATGATAAACATAATCATTTACTGCAAACATGTACTAATAAAAATTCTACTTGTAAATTAAATATTACTATTTCTATTTATACTACCACCATTTAATTTTAACAAGCATATTTGGCCTTGTGTTTTATTGCTGTTTATGCTGGGAATGAATTAAATTCCTTTCCATTTTTCCAATTTAAGAACTTTAATACTCCTTTAATGTGTCTCTGATACCCATACATTTCTCATTATGGCACCTTAAAAATAATTTCTTAAGAATTTTATTAAGCATCACAGTCACAATGTTAACTACTACTTAGATTTTGCTGTTTAATTTTACCTGATTACTCTCAGTTGTGTCTAGTATCCTATGTATTTGTCTATCACAGATTTATTTTTCATTTGCCATAGAATTTCTTTGGATATTTTTTCAGAAATTATTCTAGATAGCAAACTATCTGAGTTGTTTTATGTATTGTGGATTACTTACCCATACCTATAATATCTTGGTTACTTTTCTCTCGTTGTTGAGACAAAATACCTAATGCCCAAAATTAGAGAAGAAAAGGTTTATTTATCTTACAGTTTTTTGGAGGCTTCAGTCCATACTCAGCTGGCTCCAAGGCAAGGTGACTTGACTGAAGGGCAACTAACTGTTCATGGCAGCCATAGGCAACAAGAAAGAAAGGGCAAAAGGCAAAGCACACCTCCTGCCTGCCATTACATTGTATGCTGGCTCCCTGCCCCTGGGCAGGTGCAGTACTCTCACCACCAATCCCAGAGCTAGACAACAAACCAATCGCAAATGCTAGATTCAGCCACCTCTACGATTGCATGAGGCTTGGGAGGACATCTGAACACAAACCATAACATATAATAATATCAGAAAGTATTTAACAGTAGAGGACATACTACTGAAAATTTGTTCCTGAAGAATGGAAATTAAGAAAGAGAATTTACCATAATTCTAGAATTTTTTTGTGTGCTTCATTAATAGTGGACTTCTTTTCTTTCTTTCTTTTTTTTTAAAGATTTTATTTAAAGAGAAAAAAAAGCATGTAAAGGGTAGAGATAATACAGAATTCCAAAAAAAGATAAACAATAAGAAATCACTAGTTAATAAATTACATATTATCCTCTTAGACATAGTTGTTCAAGTTACAAAATTAAAGCATACAAAGTAGATAGTCAAACAGTGAGAGTGTGAACAGCTATGTATGCATGAATCTCTACATATATTTCTATCCTTTCTGTATTAGAGGGAAGAACAAAACTTAGCAAGACAAAACAAAACAAATTCCTATAAAAACATGAAACCAAAAAGTCATATAAAACCACAGTACAAGGTGATCTATAATGATTACTGTGTTGTTTCTTATTATTTTCAATAGAATGTCTATATCAACAAGCATAATTGAATATAATAGTATAATTGAGTATAGCAGTAAATAACAATATTAGTAAAATAAAACATTGTAGACAGTATAAAACTCCAAAGGCAGGTAATAATCAAAACATAGTGGATATTCTAGTGGATCTTGTCATCTTAAGTGCAGTTGCCTATACTCTCAGACTTGATACTATCAATCATAACAGTTTTGAATAAAATCTATCAATACAAAACAGCGATCCAACAAACCAGATTCGATTATGATCAGTCATGGTAAAACTGTGTAGGTTTTACAGAGCTTTAGATTAAGTTAACAGGAAATTAAGGATGGTTACCATACTATATCCTGTTATTTTCAGGATTACTGCTTGTGCCCTCAAATCTAGTACAGGTAGAATGACTGGAACAGGATATAATACATCTAAGCAGAGTAGTGTGAGTAATGTGGCTTTTTAAATCTTGGTGCACTATTAACAGTATAGCATATCAAGGCCATCTATGTTAGAGTTTCTAGTTATCCTTCTCTGCCTCATTTCTGCTATGCTACTTTTCTGCCTTTGTCTAGTTTTCTCCTTCATTCTACTGCCTGCCCCACTCATTGAGGCCTTTCTGCCACTGTTCCTAAAATCCTGGTATTTTTTTTTCTCTCTCTAGAATGTCCTTCAGTATTCTCTGTAGGGTTGGATTGGTGGTCACAGACTCCCCCAGTTCCTCTTTGTCATGGAAGCATCTTGTTTCTCCATCAGCTTCTAGTGACAGTTTTTCAGGGTACATCAATCTGGGCTGGAGGTTATTTTCTTTCAGGGCTTCAAATTCTTCACTCCAAGCTCCTCTTGATCTGATGGTCTGTATCAAGAATTCAGCCGTGATTCTGATGGGCTTACCTTTAGAGGTAATCTGTTTATTTTCTCTGATGGCTTTTAATATTCTGTTTTTATATTGAATTTCTGGTATCTTGATTATTATATGTCTGAGTGTAGTTCTGTTTTGGTTGTAGGTGGCTGGAGTTCTGTATGCCTCACATAACCGAATGTCATTTTCTTTTCCCATACTTGGGAAGTTTTCCTTAATTATTTCCATGAATAGCCTTTGTAATTCACCTGTATGTATTCCTGCTTTTTCATTCACATTTATTCTTAAATTGTATATTTTCTTGTCATCTTCTAGCCTTTGTATTGTTACTGCCTGTTTCCTTGTTATTTTTAAGAGATCTTTCCTTTCATGATCACACATTGCAAACTTATCTTTAAGTTTTGATAGTCTATCCTTAGTTTCTTTTAAGGCAATTTTCCAGCTTTCAATTGAGTTTTTAATTTCCTGGTAGTCTCTTTGAATCTGCTTTATGTATTCTATATTTTCTTTATATTCTTTATTAAATGTTTCTCTCCTTTTTTTGTGTTCCTCCCTTCTTCCTTCTGTCTGTATCATCCTGAGAGATGCTTCCTGAGAGCATTTCTTTTATTACTCTACTCATATCCTGCTTTACCTGATTTAGTATTTCAGATTTGAGCTCGTCTACAAGGTCCCGAAGATATCTCTTAATGTCCATTGAAGCCATGTCTGATGTTGCATGTTTGCCACCCTCAGTCTCCCTTGTTTTTCCCTCTCCTGGATCAGGGCACTCAGGGTTCTGGGCTGGAGGCCTCCTCCTGCCTCTCCTGTCATGGCCCTGGCTTCCTCCACACAGGTTACAGTGCATGTCCCAGCCCCTTCCCTGTAGGCCACGTTTCCTCTGAAGCATGCTGGCAAAGGACCCCCGCCCTCTCCTGCCTGCTCTTGTCACTGAGGTGTAAGCAGCCTGCCTGTGTATGCCTGCCCTTCCCCACCAGGCCAGCCAAACTTCAGGGGTGATCACCTGGTCAGTGTGTGCTAGGCGCAGGGAATCAATTTGGGATGTCTCATTGAGTCCTGGCCAAGGGTGCAACCCATTCCAAGCAAATCGCACGAATCTGCTCTGGGGTGGGAGCAACCAACTGAAGTCACTGTAACTCCCAGTTCAAGCTCCTCCTGCCCGATTCCAACATGTTGCCCACCTGGTTGCACCCTTCCTGTGTGGGGGGGGTCTCACTCCCATCACTGACCATGGATCACTGAAGGTTCCTCCACCGGCTCTGCTCTCTGCTCTCCTTTGGGCTCACCAACCCCCGACTTCAGCGCTGCCATTCTTCGTGTGAGTGGCGGCAGGAACGAGTTTGGGTGGTTCTGCTTGCAGGGGCAGATTCAAGCTGGTGCATTCTTGACTGATCACCATGAAAATACTGTGTCCCTTTAGTTTTTAGCTGTTTCAGTTTTAGTCCTAAAGTATTTGACAAGCTTTTTTAAGTTTTAATTTCTTTCTGTGTCAAGAAGATCCATCTCCCTCTGTCTGGGTCTCTCCAGGGTGTTTTATTCTGGCATATGAATTGTTTCTCCCAGGAGGCTTTGTATTCTGTTGCTCACTGATTGGCCATCTTGAACATTTCTCGTGGACTTCTTTTCAACAGTGAACTTTTTCACGAGTATAATTTGAATTTAGTGTATAACTAGTTTGCCTAAATTATTTTTTTCTAAGAGGAAGGAAAGGAACTTTCTAGTTATCAAACAATTAAAAATAAGTACTTCAGCCAATGCAAAATAAGTCTAATATTTAAGGGGACCATATCAAATATAATATCAGGCTCAATGTATTAAGATATGTACTTTTCATATTATAGCTTTAGTTTGGCTTTGAAAATTCTCAAGTTTTCTTTTAAAGCATTTTAAAATTGAATTTATGAAATTTAAATTTAAAAAAAGTAGCATCTTTGCTCAAATTGGAGTACAAGTTGTACCAATTCTTAAATGCCATTATCCACTTTTGAGTACTTAGTTAAATTAAAAACATGTTAGAACAATCTAAGGGATGACAGGATTTCACCTTGCTTTTTACAGTTCACAAAGATTAAGGAAGCACTAATCTTTTTGTGTCTAGTTGTAATTGTAAAAGAATAGAATTATGTATAATACACACATATACTTTTAATATGGCCTATATTCCGTATTTCTGTACCTTATCTCATTATTCCAGCTTTTGAGTTTATTTATGTAAAACTATAATGGAAATCATGCATGACAGGGGAGTAGTACAATAGCACTGTCTTGTTTTATGAGCATTTCGGGAGTAATTTTGACATGACAAAGTCTTTAGTTTAAAAAAAAACAAATGGATATAAGGTGACAATTCAGCAACATGAATGAATAAATTAAAATAAAATCAGTGAAAATAAAGGATAAAAGTTCTGCATGATTTTATGACTTGTGAGTTTTACTGTGAAATAACTATCTTGAAAAGTTATACTGTGTTTTCATCTACTCTTGTCAAACAAGTTTAGAAACATTAGTTCATAAATTCAACAAAACTTTAACAAATATTTAAAATTTTGACAGCACATTCCTCTGGACATTTTGTGTATTTAGAAAGGGTCTCTGTGATTGTATCAAGTGCCTTTCTGTCCACTAGAAAATGGTGGTGTCTTTGGACCAGTGAATTAGAAAAATGATCATCCTACCTTCCATTACCTCTGCATTTCATGGAGCAGCTAAATTACTCATGAGTCAAGGCAAATACATAGGCCTGGGGCAGAGGAGATTGAGACCTGGAGGTTAAGTCTCCTGGGTTTCTTCTACCAGGCTCCTTTATGCTGGCCCACAGTGCAACACTTCATGTGGTAGCTCTATGCTTTAGGGTTATCACTCTTAAAATGACTCTTAAAATAGTTTGTGAAATAATGATTAGTTTATATAAATCTACTTGCATAATTAAACAGTTGAGCAGACTTTTTTTATGAGGTACTTGTATAAAAGACAGAAAATGTTTCTAATAAATATTGTGATCAAAAACTAAGGGAAGAGAGCATTAGTACCAATCATACGGATCCCTGTTTTTCTGTCTTGGTTGTTAATTCAAGTGCTCTTCAGGATTGACTTCTTACTCATACTAAGTAATCATATTAATTATATATCTAGGACCGTGTCTTTTTTAATGCTTTCAGTTTTATAGTAATATTGTCAATATTATGTTAAGTCTATAGCAAAATGCGCTCTGCAGAAGTCTCACCTTGTAGCTGTACTTAGTCATCTGTGATAGCCTGCTTTTTTACCATTTAATTTCTTACCCATGGTTATTAGTCTTTCAGTCATTTATATTGTATTTTTTGAACTCTGATTTCTCTGTAGATGTATTCTTTTTCAACCTCAAAACTCTTAACAAAATCCTTCTTTTGTGTCTTTGCTTAAACTGAAATTTTCTCTCTTACAGTGCCTCCTGCAACAATAATTGTGCTTCACACCCACATGCAGTGTCAACAGTAACTCTTTATTACTTCTTTTAGGGCTTCATCTTTACTTTCTCACACAAGAACTCTTCCTTTGAGGTTTAACATCTTCTCTTGCCACTCATTGCCTTTCATCATTAGTATGATTTATCTGTTCTCTGGCAGTAACCCCTTACTTATTGAAGATTTTAGCCTTCTCTAGTTCTTGCCATCCTCATGTGTGACTTCAGTATTAATATGGGAACCCCAACCAACAACCAAGTTTCTTCAACCTGCATGCCCTTCTGTTTCCTTTCTTTCCTCAGTTTTTTAAACATTTTCCCCCCACCCACTCTAGACTACATGGTGACCATTTTGTTAATTTTACTAGTTCCCCCAAGATCCTGGATTTGTTTTCCGCATAAAAATTTCCAGACAATCTCTTTCAGTAATTATAACACCTGCACCAAGGTTTGCTCTGCTAACAAAAAGAATGAAATTATGGGTTAGTCATCATTAGATTTATGATCTTCAATTTCATACTGACGCTTTGAACCATTTTGTAGTTTTTCTTTGTCTTCTCATTTTTCTCGAGACCCCTTTCTACCACCCTTTTCTTTCTGAGCAGTAATCTTGTCCCTATTTCTGGAAAGAAATTGAAAGCTATGAAGTTTGAACTTTTTTCTCTTGAAACTACTACTCTTTGTAACTTTTCTTAAACTCTTACTGCATGCTAGGAAGAATAGGTTTGTTTTTGGTTTTTTTTGTCCAAAGTATTCCCATAAGCTGTCTTACATGATGTTACCCCATCAGTTATTTATTCTAGTCCTTGAATTTAGAAGCACTTTGATTCTTCTTCTTCAGCAAAGCTTGAAGGTGAACCCAAATCATCTTGTAATGAAAAAAAAAAGACCCCTATATTTTCATTTACTTCTTAATTTCTTATCTTTTCTTTCCTTTGAATTGAAATTTTCAGTACACTACACTGTTTTTTCCAACTTTGTCTTATTCATGGGAAAAGCCTAACAAAAAGGACAAAGGAGAGCTCAAGAATTAGTAAAAGTCAATAAGTATTTGCAAAAATTTAATCCTAGAAATGCAATAAGTATTTGCAAAACTACTAATCCTAGAAATGCAAATTGTATTAAGTATAAAAATGTTTGCCAAAAATTAAGATTTATAAGTATTGTTAGATGTTTAGTTTAAGTGTTGGTATTAAGAATATAAATTGATGCACCTTCTGAAAAGCAACCTGATAACTTTTTTACTATAATAGTTCCACTTTGAGAGAATTTATATAGAAAATATTTGGAGGTGAATGTTGAAGAATGTTCATGAAGCTATCATTGCAAAAAAAAAAAAAACCTTGCTAATGAAAGAACAATTAAACAGCCTAAATTTTTAATAATCCAGAAAGGTTGCTCCATTCTCTCTACATAGTAAAGGCCTGCAGGAAATACACCAAAGTGTTAATGTTAATTATTTCAGTGTGATATGATCATATGTAATTTATCTTTCATATAGTTTCCTATAATTTTCTATTTTAAGAACATTTATTATCTTCATTAACAGAAAAGAAAAAATTACATATATCAATTCCTAGTTGCCTCTGACCTCATCACTTCTTCCCCAGCAAAGGAATAGGATAGGAATTTTTGTGCAAAAGTGTTTTTAATTTCTGTAAACTTTCACTATGTTCTAGTTGTCTCTTAATGTACCTTCAGGAGACATTGAATTACATGATGAAAAGGAAAGGAAAAAGACTTGTAAAGTTCTGAAATCATTATCTAAACAATGATAGGAATGTTTTGACCTACACACAATATTATGAGAGGGAGGAGAGAACTAATCAATGAGTGAAGGGAGAAGAAAGAGAACCAACTGGAAACAAGTATCTCAAGCTAATAAAGTAGTGGGTTCACATCAACATTGTATAAATTTTCTAATAATAATTTCAGTAAACATTAAGAGTCAAAACCCAAACATTATTTAGTGAGAAATAAGAATGACTTTCTCTTTTCCCCACAAATTAGAAAAAGTAGCTAATGACAGTATTTCTTTTCAGAAACTACTCTTGGATAAAGATATCCAGAATTTATGCCTTTGGCAGTAAACTTTTAATTTGTGACTTCGCAAGTGTAGATTAAAACTTACGTAGGTCTTGTGAATCTGTCTTTGGCTCATAATTCATGTTCATATAAGTAGTGCTGCCATATATAACATTGGCCAGTATATGATATACAGAATGGTCACAAACAGTGAATAGGTTATTTTTCAAAAGTGCAATTGTAGGTTACTTGTTTCGAGCTTAGAATAACCTTTACTATGAAACTAACATAATATAAAATTTAGGTTTCAAGGCCAATTCATCAAAAATGTTAACCTAAATATGCTTGATGGTACCTAAGTTTTAGTGTAAAATTTATTCAAGACTTTCAGTTGAGATGCTAAGAACCAACTTCCTGTTCCACTATAGCATTTTATGAGGGTGGGCAGAATTCCCTTAGCTCTCAGCCCTTCCAGAAGTTTGGAGCAATTTTTAACAATGATCAGGTACAAGGTTTACTCAAGTTGATCAGTGGCAGAAGAGGAAAGGAAATGAGTGTTTTCAGAGTTGTTGAGATTAAGGAGGCATGAAGCCCAGATGCTAGAAGAGTTATCAACAGGATTGTTGGTGTAACAGAAGATCATGAAAAGTTAGACTAGAAGTAGAAAATTTAAGCCACGTGCTAAAAGAAAATGGGAGAGTATCCCAGGAATCCACAGATGGAGGAGAGTAAAGGGTAACTGAAGATGGAGGAGAGTAGAGGGTAATTCAGAAGTAGAGTTTCTTAAGTGATGAAGCTTTAAAGATCCTACCCAACTCACCAGTCACAGCAACCTGTTACTGGCACCTGGAGTTATTTATATCCACTTTAGCCTAATCATAATTCTGGTTACTAAATTCAGCTTCATTTAGAGAATTTTATCAACACCAACCACATGTAAAAATAACCCAAGGAACTTTTAAAAAATATAGGTGCCTGAGCCCATCTTGACCCATTTACTCTAAAGTCTCTGCAGTTGGAGCTGAGGAGCTACACTGCTTTAAAAGCATTCTAGGTGATCATTGTATACCTAGAAAGGATAATTGCTGATCACCATCAGAAATAAGTTACTGTGTACAAGGGTAGAAACATGGTGTCTGCCTTACTCAGCCTTTTTATCTGTGCATTTAACTAGAACTTGACTATTAATAGAAATTCAATGAATATTTGCTTGAACACAAGACTGAATAAAAAATTAACAGTGAATGTATTCAATTAGTTCTAATTCGATATATTATAGTTCAGTATTAGGTCACATTTGTAGCTAGTCTGTTTCTGACCTTGTCTCAATTGCAGCAACTGTCTAAACAGTTCCTTTTGGTTTTACATCTTGTCCCTGGATCCCTGTTTTTCAGTCCTTGTCAGGAACCCATCTAAGAACTGTGATCCTAAGTCAGACTAATTTTCTAAGATGAGAAAGTTGCCCTAAATCTCAGTCAAATAGCTAAGGGCCTATAAGTTTGGCTGACATTTTGACTTTTGCAATACCATTTTCTCCCAGATTCCTTATCAGTGAATTCTATTTCTTCCATTTCAAATTCCCTTTTGTTAATCTCTTGCTCTGGAACTGATTATAATGTATAAACATGTAGAGATAGAACTTTATTTAATAAAGATCATTAATTATATAATTAATATTATTTTCATATTATTTGTTTAAAAAGATATACACTGGTGTGGTGGTGCATGCCTATAATCCCAGCACACATAAGGCTGAGGCAAGAGGATCACCTAGTGTTTGAAGCCAGCCTGAGCTACATAGTGAGACTTTGTCTAAAAAAATAAAATAAAATAAAAAAAATAGCGGCTCTCCTCCCTCGCCCGCCCCAACCCAGTCTTCCCTGACCCTCACTCCTCTCCTCCCTCCCACTTTCCTTTTTCCTCCTTTCCCTCCCTGGTAGGGCATAATTGAGTCCAAAGCAGGATCGAGTTCTCTGTCTTCTAGTCCATAAACCCTGCCAAGGGAGCCCCAGATCCCAGGAAAATCCAAAGCAGAGAGAGGTGCAAGACAGGAGAGCAGCCAACGCCCGGGCAGAAGCAGCTCCAGCCACACCTGGACCAGCAGCAGAGAACCCAACCGAACCTCACCCTGGACAAAAGCAGCCGAGCGCAGCCGGCTTGGACACCTGTGACTCCAAGTTTACTTAAAACACTTTAGAAGGGGAGCTAAAGATGGCGAATCAGTAAGCAGCAAAACAGGGAGCCTTTCTCGGAGTAACAGCTCAGATGCCAGAATAAAACATCCTGGAGAAGACCAGACGGAGGGAGATGGATCCTCTCAACCCAGGAAAAAAACTAAAGGGAAAGGAGCCAGTCGGACTCGTGGTCACGACGCTCTCACTGCTGGAGCCACAGTCACGCTGAAGTCAGGGTTGGCGGAGCCCAACAGAGAACAGAGCCAGCGTGGAGACCTGCACCAACCCATGGTGAGGCTCCTAATTTGACCCTCCCACAGGAAAGGAGTGACCAACTGGACAACATATCAGTATTGGGCAGGATGGGCCTGGACAAGGAATGGCAGTGACTTCAGTTGGTTGCTCACTGCCAAGAGAAGATTGGTGGGATCTACTTAGGCTGGGTCATGCCTCAGGTGGGGACCCAAGAGCCAGGAATGAAATTGTCCGCGAAGTTGTCCTGAACTGGTTCCGTCTGTATGGCACATACTAACCTGGTGAAGGCCCCCCATGGTTGACTGGCTTGGAAGGGAGGGACCAGCCTACACTGCCCCTGCTTGCACCTCAATAACCAGCAGCAAACTGGAGAAGGCACAAATCCCTAGCCAGCATGCTTCAGAAGAACCATAACCAAAAAGGAAAGGGGGTGGGGCCTGCACCATACATCTGTATGGCAGAAACCAGAAACATGACAAGAGAAAGAGAAGAAAATGCCTCCAGCACCCAACCCAGGGAATATCATTCCAGGAGAGGTAAATACAGAAGAGAATGAGGGCAGCAAACATGCAATATCAGACAGAGCATCATAAAGAAATGTCTCCGTGACATTATAGACGAACTCAAAACTGAAATATTAATACAAGTAAAGCAAGATATAATAAGATTAATAAAAGAAATGCTAAGCACCTGTCAAGATAACACAGATGGAAGAATGGAGGAACACAAGGTCATGCCAACACAATCTACTCAGACACCAAAAAGTGTGCCTAACTCATCTCTTAGGGTGACTCCCCAGCCAATTAATTTGATAATTGACAACCCTTGTCAACTTGATATTCAAACACATCTCCTTCAACCTTACATAATCTCAAAGTAAGGACACTAATATGTTCATAATTCTGCCTGAGCTAAGACAACTATCCTGCATACAATCAAAAATATGGTACCTTCCATAATAGCAGTTTCAGCACTGCCCAAAAGTTTAACTGTAAAATCTTCTCTGGGACCCATGGCAGACTCTTATCCATGAGAGTGGTTTCAGAAGGTTTGGTCCATGATTGACTGGCTCTAAGATAGAAGCATCATGGCAGAAAGGGATGGTGCAGCAAAGCTGCTCACCTCATGGTGGCCAGGGGTACAGGAGAACAGCATCCCAATGGGCTTTTTGAAGAAGAATAATAGTAATTTTTTACAAACTCTTCCCAAAAGTAGAAAAAAGAGTATATTTCCTGTCATTTAACAAGTTTGGTAATTCTGATAACAAATTAAGCCAAAGATCACAAGACAACTATAGACCAATATCACTCATGTAAACATATACAAAGTCTTTAAAAATACTAACACAACATAAAATACAGTGATTTGTGATTTATCCCAAGATTTCAAGGTTGTTTTGACATTAAAAATATTTCAATCCATGTTGCAATGACAAGATCTTTTTTCTTTCCTTTTCTATTAGGCCAAATAGCATTTCACTCTGTGTGTATAATACTACATTTTTCTTATCCAGCAATGGCTGTTGATAGATCTAAATTTGATTCTGTATATTAGCTATTGTGAATGCAATTTACATAGAGAGATCTATTCAAAATGCTGATTTTCATACCACTCCATGTATACCTAGTAATGGGATACCTAGATTATGTCATAGTTTATTATAAATTTGTTGAAGAACCTCTATATTATTTTCTATAATGACTGTACTAATAACATTCTAATCAACATAGGATACAAATTTTCTTTTCTACTCATCTTTGTCAACATTTGTTATCTTTCATCTGTCTAATAGCGATTTTAGTAGGAGTGAGGTAATACTTTATTATGGTTTTAATTTGCAGTTCACTGATGTTTAGTGAAATATAGCACTTTTTCATGTATCTGTTGGCCATTTGTATGTCTTTTACCAAATATGTATCAGATCCTTTGCCCATTTATTAATTAGATTATTTTCTTTCAAGTGAGGAGTTTGTTTCTTATGTATTTTAGATATTAACCCTATTTTTGATGTATGAATTATAAATATTATTTCCTATTTCACAGTTTGGATCTTCACTCTTCTTATTACATCCTTCATTATGCAGAAATTTTTAGTTTGACGTAGTCTCGTTTGTTTTTGTTTTATTATTTGTACTTTTAGGGATATATAAAAAATCATTATCCAGGCCATGTAATGGAGCTTTCCCCTATGTTTTGTTGTATTACTTTTAGAATTTCAGGGTCTATGTTTAAGTCTTTGATTAATTTTGAATTGATTTTTGTAAATTGTGTGAAATGAAGGTCCAACTTTATCCTTTTATGTGTCTGTCTGAATACTAACAAACTACTAAAAACTCAAGAAAACTATTCTTCTGGAAAGATAAAATGTGTGAATAAATTTAACCAAGAAAATGAAAATATGTATGCTGAAAACTGTAAATCATTAATGAAAATAATTTAATAAAGCACAAGTAAATAGATTCATTGTCAAAGATTGGAAGAAACAATGTTATTAATATGCTCATGCTACATAAAATGATTTACAGGTTCAATGAAATTTCTATCAAAATTTTAAAACAATTTCACAAAAATAGAAAAAACAATCTCAATATTAGTATAGAAACACAAGATCCAAAAGAACGAAAGCAATTTTGATAAAAATCTACTGCAAAGCTATTTACTATATGGTGTAAATATTTGTGTCCTCTCCAAACTCAAAATTTAAACTCCAATTCATTAAATTTAAAAGTGAAGCTGTAGGATGTTTAGGATATTGATCATGAAGGCTCTGCTCTCATGGGTGGGATTAACTCCTTATAAAAGAAACTGAAGGGAACAAGCTAGGATGTTTTGTCCTTTTATATTGTGTTATGTGAGAACATAGCAACAAGACATCATGGTGGAAGCAGAGGGAACTCGTTTTCACCAGACACTGAATCTAGACACCTTAATCTGGTTCTTCTCAGCCTTTGGAACTGTGAGAATTGAATGTTGTTGTTGCTTTTTTTTTTTTTAATTTAAAGAGAAAAAAATCAGAAAAAGGATAGAAATATTACAGAATTTCAACAAAAGAAGATAAACAGTAAGAAATCACTAGTTGATAAATTACATATTGTTCTTTTAGAAATAGTTTTTCAAGTTACAAAATTAAAGCACACAAAGTGGACACTCAAGCAGTGAGAGTGCAAACAGATCTGCTCAACAATCCAACAAGAACCTAGAAACATCTAAACATACATGCAGCTGTATCTTTTATAGAGCTTCCTATTTCCTCTTTTTTTTAAAATAGCAATTATACGTTTTAAAAATTTTATTTAAAGAGAAGAAAAAAAGGCAAAACAGAAAAAAGGGTAACAACAATACAGAATTCTAAAAGAAAGAAAGAAAGAAAAAAAAAGGAAAATGAGAAAAAGCCCCACTAAGAAATCAGTAGTTTATAAATTACATACTGTCATCCTGGATGTAGTTGTTCAAATTACAAAGTTAAAAGGTACATAGTAAACATTCAAACAGTCAGACTACAAACAGTTCTGCTCAAAGATCCAACAAAGATTCAGCAATATGGTCGTCTATTTTACACACTCAAAAATATATGCAGTTATATCCTTTAGAGCACTTTCTTCTTTTTTAAATTTTTATTTAAAGAGAAACAAAAGCATGTAAAGGGTAGAGGTAATACAGAATTCAAAAAAAAAAGAAGATAAACCATAAGAAATCACTAGTTAAAATTACATATTGTCCTCCTAGAAACAGTTGCTCAAGTTATAAAATTAAAGCATACAAAGGAGATAGTCAAACAATGAGAGTGTGAACAGCTATGCATGGATGAATCTCTACATGTATTTCTATCCTTTCTGTATTAGAGGGAAAAACAAAACATAGCAAGACAAAACAAAACAAATTCCTATAAAAACATGAAACCAAAAAGTCCTATAAAGCCACAGTACAAGGTGATCTACAATGATTACTGTGTTGTTTCTTAGTATCTTCAATAGAATGTATCAACAGGCATAATTGAATATAGCAGTATGATTGAGTATAGCAGTAAATAACAATATTAGTAAAATAAAACATTGTAGACAGTTATAAAACTTCAAAGGCAGGTAACAATCAAACCGTAGTGGATATTCTAGCAGATCTTGTCATCTTAAGTGCAGTTGCTTATACTCTCAGATTTGATACTATCAATCATAACAGCTTTGAATAAAATCTATCAATACAAAACAGCGATCCAATAAACCAGATTTGATTACGATCAGTCCTGGTAAAACAGTGTAGGTTTTACAGAGCTTTAGATTGAATTAATAGGAAATTAAGGATGATTACCATACTATATCCTGTTATTTTGGGAATTACTGTCTGTGCCCTCAAATCTAGTACAGGTAAAAATGACTGGAACAGAATATAATACATCTAAGCAGAGTAGTGTGGGTAATGTGGGTTTTAAATCTTGGTGCACTATCTACAATATAGCGTATCAAGACCATCTATATTATAGTTTCTAGTCATCCTTCTCTGCCTCATTTCTGCTATGCTATTTTTCCGCCTTTGTTTGTCTAGTTTCTTCCTTCATTCTACTGCCTGCCCCACTCATTGAGGCCTTTCTGCCACTGTTCCTAAAAATCCTGGTATTTTTTTTCTCTCTCTCTAGAATGTCCTTCAGTATTCTCCATAGGGTTGGATTGGTGGTCACAAACTCCCCAAGTTCCTCTTTGTCATGGAAGCATCTTGTTTCTCCATTAATTTCTAGTGACAGTTTTTCAGGGTACATCAATCTGGGTTGGAGGTTATTTTCTTTCAGGGCTTGTAACATTTCGCCCCAACCTCTTCTTGATCTGATGGTCTGTATCAAGAATTCAGCCGTGATTCTGATGGGCTTACCTTTAGAGGTAATCTGTTTCTTTTCTCTGACAGCTTTTAATATTCTGTTTTTATATTGAATTTCTGGTATCTTGAATATTATATGTCTGGGTGTAGATCTGCTTTGGTTGTAGGTGGCTGGAGTTCTGTATGCCTCATACAACCTAATGTTATTTTCTTTTCCCATGCTTGGGAAGTTTTCCTTAATTATTTCCCTAAATAGCCTTTGTAATTCACCTGTATGTATTCCTGCTTCTTTGTTCACGTTTCTTATTCTTGAATTGTATATTTTCTTGTCATCTTCTAGCCTTTGTATTGTTACTGCCTGCTTCCTTGTTATTTTTAAGAGATCTTCCCTTTCATGATCACACACTGCCAACTTGTTTTCAAGTTTTGATAGTTTATCCTTAGTTTCTTTTAAGGCGTTTTGCCAGCTTTCAATGGAGTTTTTAATTTCCTGGTAGTCTCTTTGAATCTGCTTCATGTATTCTATATTTTCTTTTATTCTTTATTGAATGTTTTTCTCCTTTTTTTGTTCCTCTTTCCATCTGTATCATCCTGAGAGATGCTTCCTGAGAGCATTTCTTTTATTACTCTAATATCCTGCTTTACCTGATTTAATATTTCAGTTTTGAGCTTGTCTACAAGGTCCCGAAGATATCTCTTAATGTCCATTGAAGCCATGTCTTATGTTGTGTGTTTGCCCCCTTCAGTCTCCCTTGTTTTTCCCTCTCCTGGATCAGGGCTCTCAGGGTTCTGGGCTGAGGGCCTCCTCCTGCCTCTCTCTCCTGTCATGGCCCTGGCTTCCTCCACATGGGTTACAGTGCAGGTCCCAGCCCCCTTCCCTGTTGGCCTACAAAGCACGCTGGCGAGGGAACTCTGCCCTCTCCTGCCTGCTCTTGTCACTAAGGTGTAAGCAGTAGCTGTATTTGCCTGCCCCTCCCCACCAGGCTAGCCAAACTTCAGCTGCCTTCACCAAGTTAGTACTTGCTAGGCACAGGGAATCGATTTGGGATAGCTCATTGGGTCCTGGCCAGGGGCGTGGCCCAGTCCAGGCAAATCCCACAAATCTGCTCTGGGGAGGGAGCAATCAACTGAAGTCACTGTTGCTCCCAGTTCAGACTCCTCCCGCCCGATTCCAACATGTTGCCCATTTGGTTGTGCCCTTCCTGTGGAGGTGGGTCTCATTCCCATCACTGACTGTGGATTAATGAAGGTCCCTTTGCCAGTTCTGCTCTCCGTTGGGCTCACCAACCCCTGAATTCAGCGCTGCTGTGCCTCCTGTGAGTGGCGGCAAGAACGAGTTTGGGTGGCTCTGCCAGACACGCAGATTCAAGCTGGCGCAGACTTGGCGAGTCACTGCAAAAATGCTGTGTCCCTTAATTTTTAGCTGTTTCAGTTGTAGTTCCGAAATATTTGACGAGCTTTTTTACGTTTTAATTTCTTCCTGTGTCAAGAGGATCTGTCTCCTTCTGTCTGGGTCTCTCCATGGTGTTTTATTCTGGCATATGAATTGTTTCTCCCAGGAGGCTTTGTATTTTGTTGCTCACTGATTGGCCATCTTGTCTTCTCCTTAGAGCACTTTCTTTTCCTCTCTTTTTTGCAATAGCAATTACATATTTTGGTTTTATTACAATTGTAGTTCTTATTTACTTTTTACACTAGAAACACAATATGATATTTATAAATATGATTCTTATTTATTTCACTAATGAGGACAATCTCAAGTTGTCTCCATTTACCTATGAAGGCTTCAAGATTATCCTTTTTTATAGCTGAGTAATATTCCATTGTATAAAAATGCCACATCTTTTTCATCCACTCTGCAGTTGATGGGCATCTTGATTGTTTCCAGGATTTAGCTATCACAAATTATGCAGCTATGAACATGGATGCACATATATCACTGTGATATGAACTTTTCAGTTCTTCGGGGAAAATACCCAGGAGGGGAATAGCTGGAATGAATGGGGCTTCCAATCCTAGTCTTTTGAGAATTCTCCATATGGATTTCTATAGTGGTTGCACCAGTCTACAATCCCACCAACAGTGGAGCAGTGTTCCTTTTTCCCCACAGCCTCGCCAGCGTTTGTTATCAGTTGATTTCTAGATGGCAGCTATTCTTTCCAGAGTAAGGTGGAATCTCAATGTTGTCTTAATTTGCATTTCTCAAATGACCAGTGATGGTGAATGTTTCTTCATGTATTTATCTGCCATTTGTATATCTTTCTCTGAGAACTGTGTGTTCATCTCAGATGCCCATTTTTCGAGAGGGTTTTTGAATTTGGGGGGCTTGATGTTTTCAATTCTTTATATGTTCTGGACACAAGTCCTTTGTCTGAGGGCTTGCTGGCTAAAATTCTTTCCCACTCTGTGGGTTTTCTTTTCACTCTGTTGGTGATTTCCTTTGAAGTGCAGAAACTTTTCAATAATATGAGATCCCATTTGTTGATTCTTTGAAGTGTTGCCCATGCAGTTTGCATTTTGTTCATGAATTCTCTGCCTACTGCTATGTCTCCAAGACTTCTACCTACCTTGTCTTCCAGTAGATTTAGTGTTCATGTTTTAATATTTAGGTCTTTGATCCATTTAGACTTTAGTTTTGTGCATGGTGATAGGCTTGGATCTAGTTTCAGTATTTGGCATGTAGAGAGTCAATTTTTCCAACACCATTTATTAAAGAGGCTATTCTTCTTCCAGTGGACATATTTAGCCCCTTTGTCAAATATCAGGTGGCTGAGTGTTTTTGTGGCTGTGCTTGCATCTTCTAATCTGTTCCATTGATCCTCAGGTCTATTTCTTTGCCAGTACCAAGCTGATTTTATCACTGTGGCTTTACAGTACTGTTTCGAGTCAGGAATTGAGATGCTTCCTGCCTTGCTTTTGTTGTCTAGAATTGCTTTTGCTCTTCTAGTTTTCTTCTGTTTCCAAGTGAATTTTAGGAGAGTTTTCTCTAGATCTGTTAGGTATGTCAATGGTATTTTGATTGGGATTGCATTAAATCTGTATAACAGTTTTGGGAGTATGGCCATTTTCACAATGTTGGTTCTTCCTAGCCAAGAGCAAGGAATATCCTTCCATTTTCTAATATCCTCTTCAATCTCCTTTTTCAGTGTAGTACAATTTTCAGCATATAGATCTTTTACATTTTTAGTTAGGTAGATTCCTAAGTATTTCATTTTTTTTACATGTTATTGTAAAGGGCAATATTTCCATAATTTCTCTCTCAATGAGTTTTTTGTTTGTGTACAGGAATGCTATTGATTTTTGAGCATTGACTTTGTAACCAGCTACACTGCTGAACTTGTTTATTACCTCTAGTAGTCTTTTAATGGAGATTTTTGGGTCTTCTGTATAGAGGATCATGTCATCTGCAAATAGTGATTATTTAACTTCTTCCTTTCCTATCTTTACTCCTTTTATTTCTCTCTCTTGTCTGATTGCCCTGGCTAGTGTTTCCAGAACTATATTGAAAAGCAGTGGTGATAGTGGACATCCTTGTCTTGTTCCTGATTTTAAAATGAAAGCTTTCAGTTTTTGTCCATTTAGTATAATGTTGGCTGTTGGTTTGTCATAGATGGCCTTTATAAGGTTGGAGTAAACACCGTGTATTCTGAGTTTCTGAAGAGTTTTTATCATGAACATGTGTTGGACTTTGTCAAAAGCTTTTTCTGCATCTATTGAGATGACCATGTGGTTTTAGTTTTTGGCTCTGTTGATGTGGTGTATTACATTTATTGATTTGTGTATGTTAAACCATCCCCTGTATTCCTGGAATGAACCCCACTTGGTCATGATATATAATCTTCTTGATGATTTGCTGCATTCTATTAGCCAGTATTTTGTTCAGAATCTTTGCATCAATGTTCTTTAGTGAGATTGGCCTATAGTTCTCTTTTTGGTTGGATCTTTCTCTGGTTTTGGTATCAGAGTAATACTTGCCTCCAGGAATGATTTAGGGAGGATTGCTTTCTTTTCAATTTCACTGAAGAGTTTAAGGAGTATTGGCATCAAATCTTCTCTAAATTTCTTGTAGAATTCCGCTGTGAATCCATCCGGACCTGGGTTTTCTTTGTTGGTAAGCTTTTAATTACATTTTCAATTTCAACAGCTGATATTGGGTTGTTCAAAATTGCTATATCTTCTTGGTTGAGCTTTGGTAGTTCATATGTTTCTAGAAATCTGTCCATTTCTTCTGTGTTTTTCATTCTATGTGAGTAGAGATTTTCAAAGTAGGTATTCATGATCTTTTGAATTTCCATGGGATCTGTAGTAATTTCTCCCTTTTCAGTTCTTATTGCATGAATTTGGGTGTTTTCTTTCTTTCTCTTGATAAGGTTAGCTAGGGGTTTGTCAATTTTGTTTATTCTCTCAAAAAACAGTTTTTTGATTCATTAATTCTTCGTATTGTTTTTTTAGTTTCAATTGCATTGATTTCTGCTCTAATCTTTACAATTTCCTCTCTTCTAAGAGCTTTGGGTTTAGCTTGCTCTTCTTTTTCTAGAAGCATGAGATGGAGCACTAGGTTGTTTATTTGTGCTCATTCCGTTTTCTTGATATGACAGTTTATGGCTATATATTTCCCGCTTAAGACCACTTTCATTGCATCCCACAGATTACAGTATGTTGTTTCTATATTTTCATTGAATTGTAGGTATTGCTTTTTTTTCTTCTTTCATTTCATCTGCAGCCCACTGGTTGTTCAAAAGGCTGTTATTTAATTTCCATGAATTTATGCAGGTTTTACAATTGCTTTTGCCATTAATTTCCAATTTCAGTGCACTATGGTTAGATATTATGCATGGTATGATTTCAATACCTTTGCATTTACTTAAGAATGTTTTATGGGATAATATATGGTCTATTTTGGAAAATGTCCCATGTGCAGCTGAGAAGAACGTGTATTCTGATGTGGTTGGGTGGAACACTCTGTAAATGTCTACTAAGTCCAATTGCTCACAGGTATGATTCAGTTCTGTTATTTCTTTGCTGGCTTTTTGTCTAGTTGATCTATCTCTTTATGATAATGGACTGTTAAGATCCCCTGTTATAATTGTATTCTTTTGTATTTGGTTTTTCATGTCCATTAGTATCTGTCTTATATAGTTGGGTGCTCCTGCATTTGGTGCATATATATTTATAATTGTTAGTTCTTCCTCTTGAATTTTTCCACTAACAAGTATGTAGTGACCTTCTCTAGCTCTTTTAATCATTTTAGGTTTGAAGTTCATGTTGTCTGTAAATAGAATAGCTGCCCCTGCTTTTTTCTGGGTTTCTGTTGCATGGAATACTGTTTTCCATCCTTTGACTTTTAATCTATGAGTTTCCTTTTGGGTCAGATGTGTTTCTTGTATACAGCATATTGTGGGGTCCTGTTTCTTGATCCATTCTGTCAATCTATTTCTTTTTATAGGTGAATTGAGGCCATTTATATTTATGGATATCACTGATATGTACTGGCTCAACTTTGCCATGTTATGTTCCAGTTGTTTCTTTCTGCTTTTCCCCTTATTTAATTGCTTATCTTACCTGGACATTTCTTTCTGTTGTTGTTTTGGGGATTGTGGTCATTTTTATCTCTGTCTAGTATGTCTTTCAGTACTCTTTCTAGGATTGGTTTGGTGGGCATGAATTTCTTCAGTTGTTCTTTGTCATGGAAGTATCTTCTTTCTCCATTAAATTTGAATAAAAGTTTTGCTGGGTACATCAGTCTGGGTCAAAGGTTGTTTTCTTTCAGGGCTTGAAATACCTCACTCCAAGCTCTTCTTGACTTGAGGGTTTGTGCTGAAAAGTCTGTCATGATTCTAATGGGCTTTCCTTGATAGGTGAGTTGTGTCTTTTCTCTGACAGCTTTTAGTATTCTCTTTTTATGCTGCATGTCTGAGATCTTAATTATTATGTGTCTGGGTGTGGATTTATGTTGATTGTGACTGTTTGGTGTTCTATATGCCTCACTTATCTGCATATCAGATTCTTTCCCCATGTTTGGGAAATTTTCTGCTATTATTTCTGTATATACTTAATGTATGTCATTTGCCTGGACTCCTGTATCTTCCCTAATGCCCATTATTCTTATATTGTTGCTCTTGGCATCATCATGAAGCTTCTGGATTGTCATTTCATGCTGCTTTGTTATTTTTAAAAGTTCTATCCTTTCCTGATCACTAATTGTGATCTTGTCCTCAAGGTCCGAAATCCTATCCTCAGCTTCCTTTAGGCGGTTTTGCACGCTTTCAATAGAATTTTTTGTTTCTTGGATGTCTCTTTGAGTTTGTTTCATGAATTCTGTCTGTTTTCTATATTGTTCATTCAAAGTTTCAATGAGTTTCCCATGCTCATGTACTTTTTTCTCTATTCCTTCTTTAGCTGCATTCAACAACCCCTTTACTAAAGTTGTTATTTCTAACTTCACATGGGAGAGTACTTCTAATCTGATTTCCTCTATAGCCTGATGGAGTTGTTTTTTTTTATTTCACTCGCTATCTTTTCAGAGATTCCTGGTGTGTTACTTTTGGGGTCCTCTATTTCAATGTCTCCTATACTTGCTTCTGGTGAACTATATGTTTGAGACTGCATTTTGCTTTTTTGTTTTGTCATTTTCACTCTGCCTTGTGTTGTCTATGTGTAGGAGGGGATCACACACATTCTTTTCAGACACACCAAAGTCTTACAGTTAGTTGGAGGGGGTTTTACTACTGGACCTATTTATCCCCTGTACACCTCTATTTTAGGGGCATACTCACCACATTGATACAGTTAATCTGATGTAGTCCATGGTTCGCCGCCTGGGAGCAAAGTTCCAAAGTTTTTCACATTAACTGGAGCCTTCTGAGGGCTTCTGATGTTCCAGGTGGAGGGCGGGCCCAGCAGAAGCAGTCCAGGGCAGTTTTCAGTGTTGGGCAGCCTTCCGAGATGTTCCAGGTGGCAGGACACACCCACAGGGGAGGTTCCAGGCAGTCTGTGCCTGAGGAGGGCTTCCTTGATGTTCTGCGTCACAGGGTGGGCCCTTGGGGGAGGCTCCAGACAGCCCTGGCCTAAGGTGGGCCTCCTCGATGTTCCTAGTGGCAGGGCAGGCCCTCAGGGGCATACTCACCACACTGATACAGTTAATCCACTGTGGTCCAAGGTTCGTCACCTGGGAGCAGAGTTCCAAAGTTTTTTACACTAACTGTACCCTGCTGAGGTCTTCTGATGTTCCAGGTGGTAGGTTCCAGGCAGTTTACGCCTGATGTAGGCTTCTGCTAAGTTCCCAGTGGCAGGGCGGGCCCTGTTTTTTTTTTTTTTTTTTATTAATTATCTAGTCTAAGATACTTTATTATACCAGAAAAATGGACTAAGATATAATAATCAAAGCAGTATTGTACAGGCAAAATAAAAACAAGAACAAAAAACCCTAGACACATACATAGATGGAATAGAGAGCCCAGAAATAAATGTATTCATATATGATCAATTTTTTGAAACAAAAATATCAAGAACACAATATAGGGAAGAACAGTCTCTTCAATACATAATGATAATAAAACTTCAATTTTCTTTTGTATAAGAAAGATTTCACTCCTCGTTCACTGTTTTCTTTTTTCATTTAAAAGACTTCAGAATATATAAATCTAGGTTGGTGGGCTTTTTCTTTCAACATTTAACTATTTTACTCATCTCTTTTTGCTTGTGCATCCCTGAGAAGACTATTACAATACCTTTACTTACTTTTCCACAGTTGAAGTGTTTCCCCCTTTTCTGGCTTCTTTCAAAAATTTCTCATTGTCTTTAATTTTGTGAAGCTTGAACATGTTATGGCTAGATGTATTTATCCAGGCTGGTGTTACTTTGAGCTTCCAGGAAAAATGGTTTGTTGGCTGTCATTAATTTTGGAAATTTCTCAACCATTATTACTTTAAACATTTTCTCTGTTCCTTTCTGTATTTCTTCAGTTTCTAATATTTCCATTGAACAAATGTTGTAGTCTTTTAAAATCCCACATATATTGGGTTTTGTTCTTTTCATGCTTTTATCTCATTTGCACTTCTGTTTTAAAAATGTCTGTTGACATTGATTTTTGTTTTTTATTTCATTTATTTTTTGAAGTACTACAGATTGAGCTCAAGGAACACAAAATATATCCCTAATTTCCCCATCCCTCAGGAATTTGCAAAGTTTCCTAGGCTGGCCTTGAACTTTCCATCTTCATGCTTCAGTTTCCTGAGTAGCTAAGATTTACAAAGGTGTATAACCACGTCTGTCTGTTGACAGCTCTTTAATCTCAGTAATTTTTTTCCTCAGTTGACAAACCCGTGAAAGAAACTGTAGGGTATAGTGATTTTGGCTTCCAGAATATCTCTTGCATGTTTTCTTACAGTTTGTCTTCCTTTTCCTACCTTGCCATCTATTCTTGAATGTTGCCTAATCTTTTCATTAGACCCCTTAGAATGTTAATCATAGTTATTTTAACTCCCCAATCTAATAATACTAAAATCTTTGCCATATTTGAGTCTTGTTTTCATGCTTGTTCTGTCTCTTCAAAATTTGGGTTTTTTCTTTTAGTGTGTTTTGTTTTTTGAAGTCATATTGAAGACTGTAGAAGGAACTGAGGTAGTAGGTAGGTTTTAAATGTGATGTCTCATATTTATCTAGTTAGGAATTATACTGGATTTACTATTTCTGTGCTAGAGACTTAGACAATATGGCCACAGATGCATAGTTCTTTTATTTGTAATATCTTGTCATTGTACAGGAGCCAAATAGGTATGGAGGTAAAGTATGGGGAAGACTGTGTCACAGTGGACCTATGATCAGGTTTTAGACTTTTAGTGAGCTTCTGTCTTTGGAGTGTGACTTTCACATGTGTTTCTCAGCCTCTTTCTCTCTCTTTTAGTGAAATAAGAAGGCTAGAAGACTCAAGATTTGAGTATTTCCCTTCCTCAACTCAAAGGCATAAAGTGGACTGGGTTTCACAATTTCTTTTCTCCTAGACTGATTAGAGTCTGGTAAAAGTTGGTTAGGCTTTTGTAAAACAGTTTACCTGAAGGACATTGATAGTTAAATAGAATAGAATGCTTGGGATGGTATTTTTAAATTTCTACTTTCACTTTCTTCTTGTTGGAAACATGAAATTTTTTTCTGATTTTTCACTGTAACAACCTTGAAAGACTAAAAGACATAAACCTATGATGGTGTGTCCCTTACCCCCAACACTGGAACTCACTAGAGTTTCTATCTCTGAAACTTGTTTGCACTGAAACACTAGAAATTTATCAAAAACTGTGTAATTTTTCTTGCCCTCTGTCTTACTTGCTTTTCTTATTGCTTGGACAAAATACCCAGTATCCAAAGTTAAAGGGGAAAAAGTTTATTTAATCTCACAGTTTGTAAATTGACTGACTGCAAGGCAGAATACCACATGGCAGAGGGGCATCCATTTATGAAGGCAGAAGACAGCAAAAACAACAAGAGCAATGGAGAGAAAAACCTCTTTCTGCCCCTTTTATCTTATCCAGACTGCTGGGATTAAGGCAGTGCCAATCCAGTCAGTGGAGTGATCCAGCGACCACCCAGCCTTAATCCCAGCATTGCACACTTGAGATTCAGCTGTCTCTGAAAAAATCTTAGGACTGCATGAGGCTTTGGGGGCACATCTGGACACAAACCGTAATACCCTGGTACTGGTGTTTTTTGGTTTCTGATTCTGGGTTTGTGCTTTAATAAACTACGATGCTCTGTATTTATCAGTCTGTTTCTTCAGTTTTGGGAGCAGCAGTTTGGCTTAGGATCTCAATTTTTTTTGATAGATCTAAGAAGAACTGTTGATTTTCAGTATTTTAGCTTTTTTTTTTTTCCCCCTAATGTTAGGATGGGAATTGCAACAATTTCTAAGCTCCTTTTGACTGGGCCAGAAACTGAATGTACCTTAACTATTTCTGTCCACTAGCCGCTATGATTTGAATGTTTGTATCCTGCCCAAATTCATATGCTGAAATTCTAACTCCCAAGGTGATGATATTAGGAGGTGGTTCTTTTGAGTGATGATTAGGTCATGAGTGGGATTAGTGACCTTATAAGTGGGCTCAAGGGAACTTTTCTTCTTTAACCATGTGAGGATACCTCACTAGACACTCAATATGCCAGTACCTTCATCTTGGATTTCTTAAACTCCAGAATTGTAAGAAGTACATTTATCTGGTTCAGAAGTACCAAGCTGATGGTACTTTGTTGTAGCCTGAACAGATCAGGATACTAGCAACAGACATCTGAAAATAAAATTAAGATAATAATTCAATGTAAAATAGTTTCAAAAGAAATAAAATACTTGGGAATAAAATTAACAAAGGGAGTTTAAGGCTTTTACTTTACAAATTAGAAAATTCTGTTGAAAGAAATTAAAATAGACTGAAATAAGCAGAGAGACACTTATTTACTTGGATTGGAAGGCTTCTTATTTTATTTTATTTATAAGTACTGGGGATCGAATTCACGACCTCACACTTGCCAGGCAGGCGCTTAAGCTACTGAGCTAAATCCTCAGCCCAAGGAAGGCTTAATATTTTAAATTTGGCAATATTTGTAAAATTTTACCACAGATTCAAAAATCTGTGTCTTTTCAAAATCCCAGTGTGTTTTCTTACAGAAATTCACAAGCTAATTATACTACTCATATGGCAATTAATATGAATTCATAGTAGCAAAACATCTTTGAAGAACAAAGGACTTATACTGTCTGATTTCAAAACACTACAAGACTACAGTAGTAAAGATAGTATAGCACTGGCAAAAGTAATGAATAGGCATATAAACCACTGAAGTAAAATAGAGAATAAAAAATACATCCTCACAATTATGGTAAATTAATTTTCAAGAATATATGTAACCTTTACTTCTTACATATGGCCATAAAAGCACAAGTAGTAAGAACAAAGATACAGAAAGAAAAATTGGCTTAAGAAAAATTAATGGATTTTGTGTTTCAGTGGGTTCTATCTCAAAAGTGAAAAGGTAATCCATAGAATGGGGAGAAATGTTTACAGAGCATATGTCTGATAAAAGAATTTGTCTCTAGAATATATGAAAAACCCCTAAAACTCAATATTAAAGGATAAAATGAACAATTTAAAAATTGTAAAGCATTTAGGTAGACATTTTGTCAAAGAAGATAACATGCAAATATATAATGTGCACTTTTGAAAAAATTTAAAACAACATTAATCATTTGAAGAATTCAAATCAAAACTACTAGCAAGATGCTACTTTCCACTAGACAGTATAACTATAATAAAAAAGATAATAATGTGTGTTGGCAAAAAGGCAGAGAAATTAAAACTTGTTTATATTGCTCTTATAAGTATAAAATTGTATAGCCTCCTTAGAAACCTATTTGACAGAGTTGGGATATAGCTTAGCATTAGAATGCTTGCCTACCATATGTGAGAGGAGAGAAAGAGAGATAGAGAGAGAGAGAGAGACAGAGAGAATTTTGAGTTCTGTGGTAAAGCATTTTCATTTCTAGCTATATAACCAAGGTAATTGATAACATATGCTCATATTAAATAGTCATAGCAGCATTTTTCATAATAACTAAAATATGGAAACAATCTAAATGTCCATCAAGTGAATCTATTCACGAGCAAGTGAATAGATTAAATATTGTATCCATTATATTATTCTAGTCGATGGAATATTACTCAGCCATAAAAACAAATGGAATACAGATTCCTGCCACACAATAGGTGAATTTTTGAAACATCATGTTATGTAAAAAATCAAAAAAAACAAAGACATAATGCATGATTCCATTGATGTAAGATGGAAAGAATATGCAAATCTATAGAGAAATAAAATAGAGTTAGTGGTTGATCAGAACTAGGGAACTCCAGAATTAAAATAGACATTGAACAACTGGGTATAGATAGGTAGGAGTGTGTGTGTGTGTGTGTGTGTGTGTGTGTGTTGTGTGTTTAAGTTTGCAATTTTTCCTTTTTCTCTTTTCTGCCTGTTCAGGTTCTTTAAAGCAATTGAGAATTTGGTTCCAAATTATTAGTAATTTATTTCTTAACAAAATGCCTCATCAATTTTTAAGATACTTCACGTTTCATTAGCTTTCAAAACTATGTCAAAACTTAGGATGATTTAGCATTAAATTAACTTACAGATTTCATTAGTCAGAAATATTTCTTAGATAGTAAATTGTCTCCTATCTTGAGCTTTATATTCTGATTTTTTCAAGAAAAACAATGCTTAGAATCAGAATAGGAGTAGTATACTTTCTGAGTGCTTCCATGTCTTATAAATACTTTGGTAGTTACTGAAAATTGCTTTCCAGAGAAATTGTATTGATTTAACTTCCATCTTAATTTTGGGGTGTTTCTATTCTTTGTAACCTCTTTTTAAAAAGACCTAATATTTTTATTATTTTAATGCTTAACGTCACATATTTGAAACCTAGTATGTAATTAGTGTTTTAACTGCATTGTTAATTACCAAATTTAATTTTTAATATAGCTATTTGACTTTTTAAATATTTCTTATACTGCTTTCTGTTTGACTCCTGGTCAGTGCTTGTTTCACTGGGAGATGGGTAAAAGCATGGACTCTGGATTCAAATTTCAGTTCAGCCACTTGCTCATTGTGTTCTTTTTAAAAGATGAGCTAACACAGATAAAGAGAATGATGTGAAATTAATATGTGACCTTTATTTTCTATCTTCTGGCTTCTTCCCAGAGATCTTCCCCTCATGTAAAATATATTCGAAACCTTTCTACACAGTGGCATTTGAATGCTATTTATCAGATGTATTGTCAGTACCCTCTCCATCCTTTTATGGGTAGTATATTTGATTCATAATTTTATTCACATTTCATTTCAACAGTTTAGGAATTTGAGAATACTTATTTGTGTAGTTTTTTAGTTTAATGTGCCTTTCAAAAAAATTGAGCTCAGTGAGTAGAGTACTCTGTTTTAGATACAGTGATTACTTAACCCTGCCTTTCCTACTTATATAATAAAGGCAAGTAGATATATCAAGTGAACTAAAGGATGTTCCTAGCTCTGAATGTGCCTTGGAGATTTCACTTCTTTTTTTGATTAGTGACATTTTTCTCTCCCAAAAGCTTGAAGGAATGGGAATATGAGCTTTCCATGGGAAATCCTTACTTTTTTTGTTTCTTTTTATATGTTTTACAGATCTCTCTATTCTGTGGTTGAATAAAATATGTCTTCTCCATGGCCACTAGTACAACTTTTGTGCATATGCTACCTATTATGCTCAGATCTCCTTTGTAAAATCCATATGCACAAATGAATGTGAAATGTGTGTTATTCTACCTTTGAAAAATTTGAATGATCACAATATTCTTTTGATCATTAGATTAGGTTAGAAAATGCTTAAATTCTCATGAAATTCACTTTATAAGCTGATTTTAGTTTTCAAGTATTCAATCATCTTTGTCTTATAAAAAACAAAAAGAAAATTAGTTTATTGATAGAAAGGAAGAAATAGTCATTATTAAGTGTTATTACTCAATAATCTACTAAAACAGAATTAAGCTATTTATAATGTTTTAAATATACTTACATTTGTATTTAATATATAGTATAGTATATATATATAGTAAACATATATAATATACCTTTATTTTATTTCATATGTGAATTTATTCTTAGTATAAGCATGTAAAGAGGATGTGGTTTTTTATTTGGTTTTATGGGAAGAAAATGATAGTGATTGAAAAGAGAACATTAAAAAACATATAGTACAATACACTTTATTTCACAACTTTATGCTACCTATACCTGTGTCCTTCAAGAGGTGTTATGGCTCATTACACCAGTTCTGGACCTTGAAGTCATGTGCCATATTCTAAAGTTTCTAATTACTATAGGTCAAGATCATGGTTAACTGGATATGTCTAGTTAGTAAAATCTGAAAACAGTGCCTCAGTGGCTGTGACATTTCCTTTAAAACCATATCAAAATTACAGCTGGTTCTGTCTGCACTGTTCATGGTACCATTAGGTAATACTAATTTCTTCTCCTACTCTTTGTATAAGGTGTTGAGTATGACATCTCTCTAGTAAGTAGTGATTAAGAAATCTTTAGTAAGTACTATCCTATGTTAACAAAGTGTCTTTAAATTGCTAAAATATATATAAGGCATTAAGATGAACTCTTTTCTTGACTGAGATATAATAGAAGGTTAAACAATATCAGTATTTAGTGGCATATGTCTTTTAGGAAGGTCAGGACATATGCTTTCTTCATTTTTATGCTGGCTCTGTGAATATCTAGTAGACAGTAGGTGCTTTCTCGTAAGTACTCTTGTAGTCCTTCTTTGCTTGGTTGACTGGCCCTTTATGGTGAAAACAAATACCTGAGTAGTTGTTGCCTGCCAACACCCAGCACATAGGAACTCATGATTTTTCTCTCTCTCTCTCTCTCTCTCTCTCTCTCACTCACTCACTCAAATGTTCTGGTTCCTTGTTTAGCTTATTGCTCTAATCTATTATTTTGGTGTGTGAACCCTAGTTCTTCTTCATAGATTAATGCCATGGCTCACTCAGGAATTCTAAATACTTTTGTGCCCCAGTATCTCAGTGGTATTATTTCCAAAACTACCAGAGATAACAAAACCCATGGGTTCTCAAGTCCTCTATGAAAAACAGCATAGATTTGCATATAATTTGTGCATATCCTCTCTTATACTTTAAATCATTTCTAGATTATTTTTAATAACCTGATACAATGTGAATACTATGTGAGTAGTTACATTTTATTGTTTATGGAATAAAGACAAGAAAAATTTTTTCACATATTCAGTATAGATAGATATTTTTCTCTTCAGATATTTTCAGCATGTGGTTGGTTAACTTTGACTGCAGAACCCATGGATGAAGGGACGACTAGAATTATTAAGTCCTTACTAAGTGCCAGTCACTGTTCTTGGTGCTTGGCATACAAAATTTCTGCCCCTGTGGATCTTACATTTGGGAAGGGGGAGGGCAGACAGATTATTAAAAATATATATAATTATTTACATTTATAATATATATGAGAAAGTCATTGCTATTTTAAAAACCATTAGAGAAAGAGGAATCAGGAATGTTGAAGGAAGGAGGGGCACATTCACAATTTTGATAGATCTGGGTAGGCCTCCAGGAAAGGAGGACATATAAGCAAATATTTGCAGAAGAAAAGGCAGTTCACAATGTAGTTATCCTCAGAAAAGCAGTACAAAGTTCTTAACATAAATGTGTTTCTACTTTTTAAGAACAGAAAAGCCAATATGGCTCTACTTGACTCAGTGAGGTGGAGGGAGCAGAATGTCAGAGTGGAATGGGGATCAAATCACAGAGGGCATTTTAGGCTACTGTAAAAACATTGGATTTGCTCCAATGAGCAGTGAACATTGGAAACAGATCATAGCACCAGGATATGCTTTGTAAACTCTTAACTGATACCTCAGGACCTAATCCCTGGTTACCAGCAAAAAGTCCAGAAAGCAATGTCAAAGAAATGAGAAATTACTACAGTTTTAAACCGAGAAGCAACATGTTATCACTTCTGTTTTAAGATCACTTGCTTCACTATAGATAATAGGTGATAAGAAACTAAGTGTGAAAACAGAAATGACAACTTTTAAAATAATTTAGGCTAAATAGATTATACTAGGTGGTACTGATAGTATAGATGAGATATAGCAGATTTCTGGATATAAATGAAACACACAACCAATTGTATTTCCTAACAGAATACGAACCGTGTAGAAAGGAGCTAAGGAGGACTTCAAGGCTTGACCCGAGTAACCACAAATTTTCAGTTGCTTTAGTTAAAATGAAGAAGATTTCAGATAGAATAAGTTTTAGAAAGGGATTGGGGGATTGAGTGAGGAAGTCAATAATTCAGGTTTGGAAATGTAAATTTTAGGGCCCTATGTTGGTTAACTTTTCTCCCACTGTGGAGACAAAATACCTGGCACCCAAAGTTAAAGGAGGAAAGTTTTATTTAGCTCACAGTTTGTGGAGGTTTCGGTCCATAATCTGCTGGGTCTAAGGCAGGATGGCTTATGCCACATGGCAACAGTTCATGGTTTCAGAAAACAGCAAAATCAACAAGAGCAAAAAGTGAGGTGTACAAGAGAAGACTCTTTCTGTCCCTTATATTGTATATAGGATACCCACCTTAAGAGGAATGTATACTCACACCCATAATCCCAGCATTGGACCCTGAATCTTGCCCCCATGATGCATGGGGCTTTGGGGGGACATCCAGACACAAACCATAACAGGGTCTGAGTGACATCCAGATGGAAATTTTGAATTGGTTAATGGAGTTTAAAAGAAGTAGCTAGACTAGATTAAAATGGTGAGACTCACAAAACATGCAAAGTGAAATATAAAGCCAAGAGGATGAGGAAGATCATCACTGTGGACTATGTTTGGTTAGAGATCAGGATCAAAATGTGAATTTGGGATCACTGTGAAGTTGGGAAAAGTAGATAAACCAGCAAAAGGAGCCAGGGAATTTAGATGTGATGGTGCGACAGAAGGAAATTCAATAAAGCAGCAGTATCCTACTACAAGCAAGAGAAATAAACTATCTATTGTCATGTGTAGGATCCTTTAAAATCTGACCAAACAGCTGTCTTCAAGTGAGTTCACTACAATTTTACTGAAACATTGCTTGTTTCTCGAGAGGGAAATTTCTTTCCATGAACTTTGTGAAAAGTGGGCCAGAACCTTTTCTTACCTCTTATTTTATCTGGCTCTATGAAGTTTCTAGAGATATTTGGTGGAGAGCCTTGGAATTCATGAGCTTTCTTGCTGGCAACCTATAGGAATGTTAGATTTGTAAACCCCTTAGAGAGGGGCTGTAGCTCAGTGGGAGAGCATCTTGAAGTAATTGAATCTCTTGTTACAATTTTGCATTTGTTTCCAGTTTCCGAATCAGCACTGTGAGACCTTCTTCCTTAATTGCTAGCTCCAAAACATTCTTGCCTGTGCGTTTATCTTACGTACCATTCACATAGGACACAGAAAGATATACCCTGGTTGTGATTCCATATCCCCATCCTAACCATTATTTGAAAAACACCTATCATTAGATTTTTGTTGAACTCTTTATTTCTCTATTCACGTTATCCCTTGTGACATTTGTGAGCAGAATATATTCTGACTGGGAAACCTGAAAGCGTGTGGTTGTCTTCCTTTTGCCAACTTGATATCTGTACCCTTGGATTTTCTTTCCATCCTGACTCTGCTTGGGTTTTTATACATCCTGTTTAATATTACCCCTCAAACATGATCCATTTCGTCTCCTGCTTGTACAAATCAACTACTGCAGACGTGATGCACCTTTTTCTCTAATAAAATGAGAAGTAGTGTATTCTTTTATAGATTCTACTTTACTTTCTGTTTCTAGAGGGTTATCTTAGAGCCCCTGAAATCAAGGTATACTTATTCAAATATCAGATCATACTTTCTGTATGCATTCTTTTTTAAATGTTAAATTCTAATCAGTATTTTACCTCTGCCTGACATGCTTTACTTCAGATATTTTGCTCTTACCCTTCAGTGGGTAACCTGTTTGGTGTCTGTTTCCCTTTAAAGGAGCTATGGAGGTTAGCAGGCAAGATGAGGACAAATCCATATGCTCTATACTATTAACTTTTGTTGTGTGAATGTGAATAAAAATAAAAATGATAGTCCATAAAGTTTTTCTTTTCAAAACTTTTAAATTGACAAGTAAATAATGTACATACTTATAGTGTCTAACACTATATTTTGAAATACATATACATTAAGGACTGGCTAACTCAAGGTATCTTTATGTGTGCATGGCCTCATACATTTATCACTTACCTGAGGAGAAAACACTTTAAATCTTCTCCTTTAGCAATTCAAGTATACCATATGTTATTAACTATAGTTATCATGTTATACAATAGCTCTCTTGAACTTATTCTTGTATAACTGAAATTTTATGTCTTTTAACCAACATCTCCCAGATTGCTCCACACTCCACCCACCAACAGCCCCTGGCAACTACCTTTCTACTTGCTCTGTCAATAGTTCAACATTTTTAGAGCTCACATATAAGTGAGATCATACAGTATTTGTCTTGCTGTACCTGGCTTATTTCACTTAACATAATGTTTTCCAGATTCATGCATGTTGTTGCAAATGATGATTTCTCTTTTTAAAAAGCTAAGTAATACTTCACTGTATACAAGTGAATATATATAAATATTCATATAAATTTTTATTTTTATTAAGTTTATTGGGACAATTTAGATACACATAATGATCACATTTATTCTAGGGAATTTGTACCTGTACGTGTTGTATCTTTGTTTTTTTTTTCTCCCCAACCCATTCCCCTTCTTTTAAACTTCCTTTCCCTCCTTATTTATAAAGCTTTGTTTCCATTTTATTCTTCTTTTTTTTCTTTTCCCTCTCCCCTGTGCTTAGTTCCCCTTTCTTTTGAATAATTTCTATTTCACAATAACTATTATACACTTTAGTCCTTATTTACTTTTGGTTTCTCACTCTAAAGAAACAATACTATATTTACATATGTGTGTCCAATTTAGTTCACTTAAAGGTATGGTCTCAATGTACATCCATTTACCTATAAAAGTCTCAAGTTTATCTGTTATGACTGAATAGTGCTCCATTGTGTTAAAAAAAAAAAACAACTTTTTTATCCATTCCATAGTTGATGGGCATTTGCGTTGTTTCCAAGATTTAGCCATTACAAACTGGCTGCTATAAACATAGGTACATATATATTGCTATGGTATGGTGTTTTTAAGTCTTCTGGGAAATACCCCTTAGGGGAATAGCAGGGTCAAATGGGACCTCTACTCCTAGTTTTTTGAAGAATCTTCACACTGATTTCCACACTGGTTGTACCTATCAGTCTACACTCCCACCAGCAGTGGAGAATTGTTTTCTCCTTACAGCCCTGTTGGCATTTATTATTAGTTGATTTCTTGCTAATTGCAGTTCTTTCTGGAGTGATACAGAATCTCAGCATTATTTTAGTTTGAATCTCTCAAATGACCAATGAACATTTTAAACATTTTTTC
Source organism: Hydrochoerus hydrochaeris (assembly GCA_004027455.1). Lineage (NCBI taxonomy): Eukaryota > Metazoa > Chordata > Mammalia > Rodentia > Hydrochaeridae > Hydrochoerus > Hydrochoerus hydrochaeris. The sequence continues at coordinate 66,713 of PVLA01005693.1, forward strand.
ATATATTTATTTCCCATTGGTATTTCTTCTTCTGAGAAGTATGTATTCATCTTAGATGCCCATTTTGAATTGGGTCTTTAAATATGAGAGGGTCTAATTTTTTCAATGTTTTCTATGTCTGGATGTTAGTCATTTATCTAAAGGACAGCTAGCTAAACTTTTTTTCCCACTCCATAGATTGTCTTTTCACTCTATTTCAATTTCTTTTGCTGTGCAAAAACTTTTTATTTTTAATATTTTATTTTATTTTTCTATCAGGAATTGAACTCGGGACCTTGTGCTTGCCATGCAGGTGCTTATGCCACTTAGCTATATCCTTAATCCCACAAAAGCTTTTTAATAGAATGTCATTCCAATCATTGATTCTTTGTAGTATTTCCCATGCATTTGGAGTTTTGTTCATGAAATCTTTGCCTGCATCTATGTCTTCAAGTGTTTACCTATTCTCTCTTCCAGAAGATTTAGAGTTTCTATCTTAATATTTAGATCTTTGATTCATTTCAATTTTAGTTTAGTGCACAATGAGCAACATAAATCTAGTTCACTGGAGGAAAGTCTCTGGTAAAAATGCTGGTGGAAAAACTGGCATTTTAAAAAGAGACTTTCTTCCAGTGAACATGTTTGGCCCCTTTATGAAAGATAAGGTGGTTGAGTGTGTTTGGAGTTGTTTCTACATCTTCTGATCTACTTCATTGAGGCTCAGGTCTTATTTTTGCCAGTACCATGCTGTTTTAATCAAAGTGGCTTTGTAGTATAATTTCAAGTCAGGGATTGTGATGTTTCCTGCCTTGCCTTTATTCCCTAGGATTGTTTTAGCTATTCTATGTCTCTTCTGGTCTCAAGTAAATTTTAGGAATGTTTGTCTAGTTGTGTGAGGCATGTTAATGATATTTTTATTGGGATTTCATTAAATCTGTAGAGCAATTTTGGGAGTATAGCCATTTTTACTATATTGGTTCTTCTTACCAATGAGTAAGGGATATCTTTCTATTTTCTAATAGCCACTTTGATTCTTTTTCAGAGTACTATAATTTTCAATGTATAGATATTTTACTTCCTTTGTTAGATTGATTCCTAAGTATTTCATTTTTTTATGCTATTGTGAAAGGTGTTGTTTCCCTAATTTCTCTCTCTGTGAGTTTGTTATTTGTATATAGGAATGCTGTTTATTTATTTATTTGTTTTTGGTACTGGGGATCAAACTCAGAACCTCACACTTGCCAGACAGGTGCTTGTGCCACTGAGCTAAATTCCCAGGCCCCAGTTGATTTTTTTTTTTGATACAGCATCTTGATATGTACTTCAGGCTGGCCTGGATTTACTATGGAACCCAGGATGAACTTGAACTCATGGTGATTCTTCTGCTCAGCCTCCTGAGACTGGAATAACAGGCATATGCCACAATGCCCAACTTGCTATTGATTTTTGAGTGTTGTCCTTGTATCTAGCTATGCTATTGAATTTGTTTATTAAATCAGTAAGTCTTTTGATGGAGTTTTTTGGGTCTTCTATGTAGAGTATTATGTGAGTAAATAACAACAATTTAGCTTCTTCCTTTCCTTTCTTATCCTTATTCCTTTTTTTTTCTTATCTAATTGCTCTGGCTAATGTTTCCAGAACTGTATTAAATAGAAGAGATGATAGTGGATGTCCTTGTCTTGTTCCTGATTTAAAAGTGAAAGTTGACTGTTTAATATAATGTTGGCTGTTGGTTTGTCATAGTTGGTTTTATCAAATTGAGATACAGACCATATATTCCTATGTTCTATAGAGTTTTTATGATGAATGGGTATTGGACTTTGTCAAATCTTTTTTCTGTATCTATTGAGATGATCATGTGATTTTTGTCTTTGGATCTGTTGATATGGTGCATTACATTTATTGATTTGTGAATGTTGAGCCACCCATGCATTACTGCGAAGAGTCCTACTTGGTCATGATGAATAATATTCATGATGATTTGCTGCATGCTGTTTGCCAATCACTTATTGAAGACTTTGTGTCTATGTTCCTTAGGGAGATTGGTTTGTTGTTCTCTTTTTTGACTACATCCTTCTCTGGTTTTGATATTGGGATAATACTTAACTTTGAGAGTATTGCTTCCCTTTCAGTGTCATTAAAGAGTTTCATCAATAGTGGCATTAGAGCTTCTCTAAATTTCTTATAGAATTCAGCAGTGAATCCATCAGGACCCTGGCTTTTCTTTGTTTTTAATTACATCTTCAATTTCACTGACTGATAATTGGTTATGTAGAATTTTTATATTTTGATTCAATCTTGGCAATTCATGTGTATCTAGGAATCTATTTCCTCTGAATTTTCCATCTTATTAGATTACAGGTTCTTGAAGTAGATATTATTGATCTTCTGGATTTCCATAGGATTCATTGGGATTTTATCCTTTTCATTCCCAACTACATGAATATGAGTCTTTTTTCTTTTTGATAAGGTTGGCTAAGGGTTTATCAATTTTATTTAGTCTTTCAAAGAACCAAATATTTGATTCATTGATTCTTTTTATTGCTTTCTTAGTCTCTGTTGAATTAATGTCTGCTCTTATCAATTTCTTCCCTCATACAAACTTTGGCTTGAATTTGTTCTTCTTTTTCTAGAAGTATGAGTTTCAATATTAGGTTGCTTATCTGACCTTGTTCTGTTTTCCTGATATGAATCCACCACTATAAAGTTCCCTCTTAGGACTGCTTTCATTGTGTCCCATAAATTCCAGTACGTTGTATTGGCCTTATCATTTAATTATATATACTGTTTAATATGTTCTTTAATTTCCACTGTGACCCATTCATTGTTCATGAAGATGTAATTTAATTTCCATGTATTTATGTAATTTTTGTGGTTTCTTTTGCTTTTGATTTCTATTCTCACTGCAGTATAATTAGATAATATGCATGGAATAATTTTGATTCCTTTGCATTTACTTAAGCTTGTTCTATGTGGTCTATTTTAGAGAACTTCCCATGTGCAGCCAACAAGAATGTGTGTTCTGTTGTTGTGGGGTGAAGCACTATGTAGACATCTACTAAGTCCATTTGTTCACAGGTTTGGTTTAGTTTTGACATGTCTTTGCTGATTTTTTGTTTGATCTATTTGTGACAGTGGGGTATTGAGGTCCCCCATTATAATTGTATTGGTATTTATTTGATTTTTTTTATGTGCACTAAAATTTGTTTTATGTAGTTAGGTGCACTAGTATTTGTTGCATATATATTCATGATTGTTATCTTCTCCTCTTGGAGTTTTCCTTTCACTAGTAAGTAATAACCTTCTTTGTCTCTTTTGATCAGTCTTGGCTTTCAGTTCACATGTTTACCCTGCTTTTTTCTTCATTCCTGTCACATGGAGTATGTTTGCCATCCTTTAAGTTATTGTCTATGAATTTCTTTTTGCATTAAATGTGTTTTTATATGAGATATATTGTTGCATCTTGCTTTTTGATCCACTCTGCTAGCCTTTTTCATTTGATTGATAAATTAGTGATTATAACTGATATGTATAATTGATATGATACCATATTATTTTACTTTTGTCAGTACCCTGTCTGTACCCTCTGTTGGTGTACCTGGTGGCTTCTTTCTGTTGGTGTTCTTGGAATTCTGGTCTTCCTTATCCCTTTCTAGAATATCTTTCAGAGCATTTTGGAGAGCTGGTTTGATGATCAGTTTTCCTTTGACATGAAAGTATTTCATTTCTCCATTAATTCTGAAAGATATTTTTTCAAGGTGCATCAATTTTGATTGGAGATTATTTCCTTTTATGGATTGAAATGCTTCACTTTAAACTCTCCTTGACTTGAGGGTTTGTGTTGAGAAGTCAGCTGTGATTCTGATGGGCTTTCCTTTATAGGTGATTTGTTTCTTTTCTCTGACTGCTTTTAATATTTTGTTTCTGTGCTGAATTTCTGGAACCTTATTATATTTCAAAGAATATAATTCCAGAGATAAATTTCCTTTGAACATGGCAAAATAATCCTTTTAAGATGCTGTTGAATTCAGTTTGGTAGTATTTTGTTGACAATATTTGTGTTTATGTTCATCAAAAATATTGGGTTGTGATTTTCTTTTCCTGTAGTATCTTTGTTTGACTTTAATATCAGGGTTGTACTGTCCTTGTAAATGAGTTTAGAAGTGTTGCCTCTTCTTCAATTTACTGAATGAGTTTGAGAAAGTTTGATATTAGCTCTTCTTTAAATGTTTGATAGAATTCAGCTGTGAAGCCATCAGTTTCTTGCAATTTTTATTACTGATTCTATTTCCTTACATGAATAATCTGATCAGATTTTCTGTTTCTTCATTATTCATTCTTTGTAGATTGTATCTGTCTAGAGATTTATCCATTTTTAACAAACTGGAAATCGAACTCAGGACCTTTCACTTGTCAGGCAGGTGGTTTCCATTTCTTCTTAATTATCCAAATTTTGTCTTACAACTTTTGTGAGAAGACTCTTTAAGATTCTTTGTGTTTCTAGGCCTCAATTGTAATATCTCCTTTGTTTCTGATTTTATTTGACTCTTCTTTTGTTTTCTTCACCTAGTTCAAGGTTCATTATTCTTGTCTTAAAAAAACCCAGCTGAGTGTAGTTGATCTTTTCCAGCATTTATCTAATCTGTTTCATTTCTGTCTTCCTTCCTTCCAGCCAGTTTTTTTTTTTTCAGTATGAGGAATTGAACTCAGCCTTTGCACTGAGGTACATTATAGCTCTTTGTTTATTTTATTTTATTTTTTATTTTGAGACGAAGTCTACTTGAATTTGCAATACTTCTGCCTCTGCCTCTCAGAGTACTGGGATTACAGGTGTGCACAACTGTACCCAGTTTATTTCTTCTACTCTGATGTTTATTATTTCTTTCATTTTGCTAATTTAGGCTTAGTTTGTTCTTTTTCTATTTCCTTGAGGTGAAATGTTAGGGTGTTTATTTATGATCTTTCTTCTCAATTTATATAGGCCTTAACTCTTAGAACTGGTTTTGCTGCATCTTATAACTTTTAGTATGTTGTGTTTTCATTTTCCGGAGATTTGAAAAAAATATTTAACTTATTGTTGACATATTGGTTATTTAGAAACATGTTATTTAATCCCTCATACTAGTGAATTTTCTTAAATTTATTTTATTATAAAACTGTTTTTATATCATGATATTTGAAAAAGCTATTTGATATGATTGCATTTCCTAATTTGTTGAGGCTTATTTTGTGGCTTAACATTTGATCTGTCTTGGAAAACGTTCCATATGTTCTTGAAAAGAATGTGAATCTGTCCATTATTAGATTCTATGTTCTGTATATGTCTGCTAGGATTATTTGTTTTAAAGTGTAGTCAAATCTAATATTTTTATGTTGATTTTCTATCTGAATGATATATTCATTGTCAAAATTGTGGTATTGGAGTTGTCTGCTAGTACTGTTTACAATCTATGTCTCCTGTCAGTTCTATTAATATTTTATATATTTAGGTGCTTAATGTTGAATTAATATAAATTTTTACTTTGTAGTTATTGTAGGGTTTATGTAAAAGATAATAATAAGCTATTTATAATTGTTATATGTCAATGCATTAATCTCTTTCTTATTATATATCATTTCATCTTTGTTTCATTTTATAATTTTTGGCTTAAAGTCTATTTTGTATGATACAAGTATAGGTACCTATACTCTTTTAATTTCCATTTACAGAGCATATTTTTGTTCTAAACTTTTACTTTCTATCTATATATGTCCTTAAAAGTAAAGTAGGCCTCTTGCAGACAGTAAATGTTGTGTCTTCTTTTTCCTTTTGTCCTAAATCCATTCAAACAATCTATATCTTTTGATTGGAAAATTTTATCCATTTACTTTCAGGATAATTGCCGATTGGTAAAGACTAACTACTTCTATTGTATTATTGTCTCTTTGATTTGTAGATTCTTTGTTTTTCTCTTTTGCATATTTTTGTAATTAGATGATAGTCTCTGGTGGTATTCTCTTATTCTTTATATGTATTACGTATCTATTGTAAATTTTTACTTTGTTGTTTTTGCAAAGTTCATATAAAACATTATAATTGACTGTTTTTATTGGTAACAATTTAACTTTAGTCATGTTTTAAAAACACACTATTTTTTTCCAACACTCTTCCATATTTTGTTTTTGCAGTTATAATTTACATTTTTTACATTGTACTTCCTCTAATTTACTGAAAGCATTATTATGTTTAATAATTTTGTGTTGCATCCTTATGTTAAAATAATTTTCACATTATCACCCAGTAATGGACTATTCTGAATTTATCCTCTCACAGTATATTAACTTATCTTTGAGTTCCAAGATTCCTTCTGCTGAGTTCATAGATTCTTCTTCACTTCTGTTCATGATCTCTGCTTTTTCTTTGCATTTGTTTTATTTTCAACTTCAGAAATTTTAAATAATTGCAGTGTTTATTGTTTTTCATTTTTTATCTTTTTTATTATTTAATTGTTCCTTTATATTTTCTTTAAATATACTGAGCTTCTTTAAAGTAAGTGTTTTAAATAATTTGTCATTCAGTTTGTATATTGTTATTTTTTGGAAATTGGCTTCTGGGAAATTATTGAGTTGCTTTTGTGGTATTATTTATGTTTGGTTTTCCATGTTTCTTTTCACCTTATACTTATGTTCACATGTTTAGTTGAGCAATCACCTCTTCCAAACTTTACAGGCAACTTGCTTCCCAAAGCTCAACAGAGGCCACTTCTTAATGAGTTGCATCTCCTTCTCTGGAGTTTCTTACAAGGAAAAGCTGGTGATTATCTCAGTGGTGAAAGCTGTTGGTATCCTCTGTGGAGATTACTGAGGATCACATAGTTCCTATCATGTGACTAACAGTGATAACGTCTGTTTTCGTTGTCTATTTTCATTTTCTTTGTTATTGTCTCCTGGCATCTCAGGTGTGCTAATTTTGCTAGTGATCTTTTCTATATGGATATTCTCCATCCTCTCCCCTGTTCATGATGCCTCGTTATGGATTCTTTAATAAGTTCTTTGGAATTCTCTGGGGTATTTTGTTCTTTGATATTTATATTTTTAAGGATCTAGGGAGAGAAGGATAGTGGCTCTTACTCTGTTATCTTAGTGACATCTCTATTTTTCATTCATTTCTTTAAATACCAATAAACACTGTTCTAATGGTGATCATTGAATATAAGGGTACAATATAGATTCAGGGCATTTTCTAATTGGATGAACCTTAAAAATAAAATTATGAAGAAGTGTGACATTTTGGAACAAGCTTATCTGGTCATACAGTATTTCTGTACAGACTCTTGCCGAGGCCTTCCTATTGACTAAGGATGGGATCTCACTTTCTTTACATACTGTAAAAAGCTTTTCATGACCTGGACTCCTTCTCTGTCCAGACTCAATTCCTCTTCTTCCCATCCTTACTTTTAGCAAGTTGTATTTAGGAAGCCTGTGCCAATTAACCAGAATATGTTATACTCTTAGGGCTGGTTCTGTGGTTTTACACAGAATCTCCTTGGATCGTGCTTTTTTTCTCTCCACAAAATAGGCATGAAGTTGTTTCTCTTAGGCTTATGTAACTCTTGTAAAGCAATTATTTTACAGTATTTTTCTCACCAGTTTCCATTCTCTTTATCAGTATTTTTGAGGATGAGGCTATATATTTTCATGTTGTTTTATTGTCAGCATCTAGTAGAGTTTAAAATTCATTCACTTAGTAAACATCGTTTTAAGAACAAGAAGCACAGTAGTAAAGACAGGCAGGGCTTCTGCTTTTAAGGAAATTATATTCAAATATGTATTTGTGTCTAGCATTAAACAAGTAAATAAGTATGATGACATCTGATAGGAGCTAAAGAGGAAATAGAATTATATGATAGGGGATAGTGGTGGTGGATAGAAGAATTATGTGATAGGGGATAGTGGTGGTGGTTTAGGTCAGAGTTCCAAGGAAAATCTTCCACTGGGCATAGTGGTGCATGCCTATAATCTTGACATTTGGCAGGCTGAGGCAAGAGGATCACTAGGAGTTTGAGTCTGGCCTGGGGTACACAGTGAGTTCAAGGCCAGCCTAAACTACATAGCAAGACCTGCTTCTCCAAAAAAGGTCTTAACATTGAAAGAAGGTAACATTTGAGTTATAAGGTATAAAAATCCTCCATACAGAGACTTTGGAAGATGTTTCAAGCAGAAGAAAAAGCAAGTGTTTGATATGTTAGACTGAGACAATGCCAGTGTGCTTGAAGGACAATGGGGAGAGTACTTTGAGATGTGTTTGGAGAGGTAAACAGGAGGTGGATCACTTAGGCTTTTGTCAGCTTTCCAATATTCCTTGACTTGAATATGTCAATTATGCATATATTGTCCTTATCCTCCAATATTTCTTCTCAACCATATTTACACTGGCCTAAAATCTCTGCAGTGAGAGTGAATGTTATATATTTTTCTCTAGAAAAATTATTAGTGGAATTTCACTAGATCTGGAAACGTTAAAAGAAGTGACCTGCGTTTGGTCTTCTGAGTGGACCTTCAACAATAGCCACATCAGAATGAATGTCTACAGAGGAATTAGACTAAGCACAGTTCATATAGACCACCATCCTGGATTTTATGATACACAAAACTAAAAACTTAAAGAAAAGTTCCATGCCCAGAAAGTTAGCAAGCCCACACATGAACAAGAGAAATGTTACTATGTTTTTCAGAAATAGTCACATTTGTACCCACCCTCTTTTTTTCTCTCCCCACCCCACTCCCTTTCTCATTATGGACATTGAAGGATGTAACTGCTGAATGAGGAATCTAAAAGGATTCAGAATAACAGTGAAGTGGGTTCAACATTCTTCTTCCAGCTGCTGCTGTTCACAACACTTTGACAGTTAAAATACATCACACATTCTCTTGTCCTTTTAATGTAAACATTTACTATTTTAAGTGGACTATAGAATCAAACCAAAATAGAAGGATACAGACTGATGTTTCAGAGGTGAAGCTAAGCACTAGACTAAATTAAATAAAAGTAATTTGCAATCTAATCATAGTTACATATTATACATTATACCATGTTTGTTCCTGGGAAAGATTAAACAGAGGGCTTTCATTGCTTGCTCTGTTTTTACAACCTGTTACAAGAAGGAAATTTCATGTTGAATACACAAAATTTTGAATTACAACTTTTAAGGAAAAAATGGAAAAGCTTTAAGGTCAAGGTAGCCTGTTTGCTGTTGATTTTCTCCTATGCTTAAACCTTATCTAAAAGTCAAGAAAACAGTGCTGTCTAGTTTTTTGTTGTTGTTTATTTCCTCAGGAAAATCTTTGCTTTCTTCTTTCTGCTTACATCATCATCTATCACAAGCTTTTAACTTCAGCACTTAGAGCTTTTTTCAATTTATATATATTTCTTTCTTTTGAGACAGAGTCTCTCTATGCAGTCCAGGCTGGTCTTGAACTCACTTAGGTAGTCCAGGTTGACCTCAAACTCATAGCAGTCTTCCTGCCTCAGCCTCGACTGCTGGGGTTACAGGCATGTACCACCAGCCAATTTATATTAAAGACTAAGAACTTTTAAAATGAATCAAATTTAAATTCAGAGTATATTCTTGAACTGATCTGTTCAGTATTCTTAAAATGAATATGAAAATTTACTTAAAGTTCTAGAAGTTAAAAATGTGACATTCTGTGGCATACTGTATTATTAGGAAAATCTGGTGTTTTGGAAGTTAATTAGAGGTGAATATAGTTTCAAATTTATTCAATTTCCTGCTTTGCTTAAAATTTACCTGTATAATATGTAAATTCATCAAATTTCTTTCCTGGTGACAAGACTTAATTAGATTACTTTTGTGAGTATTCAGGAGATTTTCATCTCATGAATCATAAAATTCTTTTATTCCTAAAAGACTTTCCTGCATCTAACTGGAATTTCATGTCTTTGTAGTTTTAGTTAGACTCCTTGAAGCAGTTACTTCCTAAAGGACTGTCTTCTTGAGCTTGAGTGTAATACTTGGGAGCTGGGTCACAGATTGACTATTTTTCAGGAAAACTGGAAAATTAATCCCTTTCATTGCCTTAGTCCAATAATTTTATTCAGAGATTTTCCTAAACTTTTTAACCTTTCCTTCTCATGATGGGGATGTTTTGAAGTGTTTCAACTGCTGATGCAGTTTCCAGCATTGATCCTTTCTGTGCTTACTTAGGTCTGTTTCTGTCTATTTCTGTGAATACTCCTGAGTGATTTGATGCTCCTGTGTCGCCTGCCTGTCTCATCAGGTTTTCATCACTCACTTGGTGTAAAGGGAAAGGAGATAGAGTTACAAATATATTGGACCATTTAGCAATTGATGGGAAATGCCTTTGAGTATCTTTTTTCTTCTTCTTTTTTCTCTTTCTTCTTTTTAGTTCTTTCTGAAAAAGGTAAAAGGTTATAGTGGAAAGTTGGAACCCTGTGTTCCCATTTAAAAGGTCTAGGCATGTGAAGATGATACTTTTTGACATGTGAGTTTCAGAAAATCGTAGATACTATTATGGTAAACACTTCACTTATGTGAAGAACTTCATCTGCATGTTCAGATCTGTGTATGTTTTAAAACATAATGCCTGTGTTCTATTAATAAATGGCAGCTAAACATGCGCTAAGGAGAGTGAGGGCCAAGTCTGGATATGCTAAGTCTGGCAGAAGTCATCTGGCATGGGGCAAATGAAAAATGTAAGCCTAGTAAAACATCAGTGCTAACAAATAAATTATTCAGAAGTTGGTTAGGGGGAAATCTTTCACTAGACTTCAGTATGTTCAGTATAGTGTATCTTTACAAAAAAACCTAAAATTTCATCCACAAGGCTCGTATAATTTGGTTTATGTATACCATCTCATTTTTCAGCACAGGGCTTTACAAATTTTTAAATAGATAAAAGAAGGGGTTTTGTATATAAATCACAAAAGTATATATGTACCAAATTAATGTTTTGTTGGTTGATTAGTATGTTATTTATTTGACAGTGGAGAAAAATCAATATAATAATTGCATATTATATTTCACATATATACAGAAAATATAAGTCCTTGGAATGTAGTGCACATTATCCTTGCAAAATCTAGATCCACATGCTGTTTATAACAATCTGAAATGTTAGACCCTTGAGAAAAGAACGAGATTCTGGTGCACGACAATTTTGTGGTAAGGGTAGATGAATGGATTCCAAAAGAAGTAAAAGAAAAAAAAAAGTGATGGTTCAACAATGAAATAAGGGAATTAAAATGATTGTTTAGAGATATATAGGTTAATACAAACTGACATTTGAAAAGTTAATTTTCTTCTTCATTTATATCCTCCTCTACTTCTGAGATTAAGGTAAAAGAATTGCTTTACCTCCTTAGCAGATGGAGAAGGAACAAAGATGGCCTGGCATTGCAGCCTCTCTGAGCTTTCTTTATCCCCCACCACCCTTGTGTATTGCCTTTCTTTAACAATTTTTTTTTTAATAACAGTTACGTATGTTAGTTCCTAGAGCAGTTAAAACCAAATCGGTGTGTCAGCAATGCACTGGTTCAAGTCTGTTTTTTTAATCGTTATGAACATGTTGCTAATATGCTTATGCTATATGTTTGATTACTAATATAAGTATGTTCATATAGTACAAAAGAACATTCTCCAGGTAAATATTACTATTCTTACCTTTTCTTACAAATTTAAAATAGATTTGTGAATGCAAGAATAACATACTAAAATACATTCTTAGTTGTTATAGTTTGTGTCTAGATGTCCCCTTGAAAACCTTAAGGGATCATAGAGTTTTTTCAGAAGTAGCTGAATCTAGAGTTTGTGGTTGATTCATGGTCCAATGCTGGGATTAAGGGTGTGTAAGTGCTATACTCACCCTAGGAGAAAGAGGCTTGTCTTCTCTCTCTTTGCCTTGCTTACTTTTGCTGTTTTCTGCCATGCAGTGTTGCCCTCTTCCATGTACTACCTGCCTTGGAGCCATCCAATTATGAACTGAAACCTCTACAAACCATTAACTATAATTAACTCTTTCTCCCCTTTACCTTTGGATATCAAGTATTTTGCCTCAGAAACAGGAAAAGTAATTAAGACTTTAGTCCATTAGGATGGCCATTATAAGAAAAAAAAGCAAGAAATATGTTTTGTAGTGGATGTGGAAAAATTGGAACCCTTGTATAGATGTTACAAAATTTACCATAGCTTGACTTAGGACTTTTTAATCTTATAATGGTTCAAATATGGAATGTATTTGGTAGAAATCGAACTTCAGATTTTGAGTTTTGATCATTTCCCAGGCTAATGATATATGCTATGGTATTCTCAGGCAGTGGCAATGAGCTGCAGCTTCCATTAAGTGATACGATCATGAGGAAAACTAGCATTGTAGAGTTTACTGTGCACTGTGCTATGCTGTTCAGTAGGTTAAATGTATTAAGTGTATTTTTCACTTGTAATACCTTCAACTTTCAATGAATTTTTCAGGGCATGTGTAAATTATCTTTCTGTTACTATAGTAAATACCAGAGATGAGCAACTTCAAGAAAGAAAGGTTTATTTTTGCTCACAGTTTTAGAGATTTCAGTCAGTTCCCGAGTTGTTGGCTCTGTTACTGTAGGCAAGGCAGCACATCATCGTGGAAGTACCAAGTAGAGCAGACAACCTCATGGCCAGGCAGTAAAAGAGAGAAGAGATGAGGATCCCACGGACAGTTCTGAGAACATACTCCCAGTGACTCTAACATTGCCACTAGGCCCCACTCTTTAAAGATTCCACCACGTCTCAGTTGTGCCTCCCTGGGAATCAAGCTTTAACACATGCACTTTTGGGAGACATTACAGATCCAAGCCATAACAAGACATAACAACACTGTAACCAAGGAACTTCTCTGCATTACTGGTAGGAATGTGAACTGGAGAAGCCAATGTGGAAACACCATTATGACATTTTCTCAAAAAAAAAAAACAAACAAACATGTAAAAGCAACAACTTTGAAGATTATAATATGTAATATACTGTTGTACTTTCCTACAATCTTGTTTTGAAATTTTGTACCATAGTTTTTATTTTCTTCTTTAAAATAAAAAATAAACAATAAACATGGATTTATCATATGCTATAATAATTCCCTATAAGAATATATTCAAAGGAAACAAAAGCAAAGTCTTAAACAGATATTTGTATACAGATGTTCACAGCAGCATACTATTCATGGTAGCTGAAAGGAAAAACAAGTGAAATATTCATTGATGAGTGAATAGGTAAACAAATGTATATAATGAAATATTATTCGGTATTTAAGAGGAATGAAATTCTGATAAATGAATGGGTAAAACTAGAAAACATTATGCTAGGTTAAGTGAACCAGTCATAAAAAGATAAATAATATATAATTCCATTTACATTAAGTACATAGAATAGGCAAAATCATAGAAAAAGAAAGTGGAATCATGATTATTAGGTACTGGGAAGGGAAGAAAGAGTTGAGGGTTATTATTTAATAGGTCCCAAGCTGTAGTCTGAGAAAGTTAAAATGTTCTGGAGATTGGTGATAATGGCAGCATAACAGTATGAATATATTAATGCTATTGAGTGGTAGACCTAAAAATGGCTAAAATGATAGTTTATATAACCAAAATAATAATAATTATCTGATGCTAGTTTCATTTTTATTTTTATTATTTTTGAAAGTCCTATATAAGAATATCTTTAAATAATCATAGCTAGAGATTACAGTGGGGGACATCAGACCTTGAAGTATAATGATAAGATGAGATATCTTTCCTCTCAACTCTCCCAAATCTGAACTAAAATAGTGGAAGGATATAAAAATATCTTCTAAACTTGAAGAGCTTCTACCATGCAAGGATAATTAGGATATATCCGTAATTCTCCTTCAAAAAGAAGTAGTATAATTATAACTTCAGTGATAACTTCTGAAATTGGATAATTGAAATCTAAAGGCCAGATTGGTCCATGGGTGGAGGGACTTTCCACTTTGGAAATCCTTTTACCACTACAGAACTACACTGAGATATAAACTGAGTGGGGAGGAATAAAAAGACAATTACCTTTATGTAGGACTTTATCATATTTTTTATTTTATTTTTATTTTTTTAAAGAGAAAAAAAGCAAAACAGAAAAAAGGGAAGAAACTATATAGAATCTCAAAGAAAAATAAAAAAGAATAAACTAGAAATCACTAGTGAGTAAATTACACATTGTCTTCTTAGATATACTTGTTCAAGTTACAAAATTAAAGCATACAAAGTAGACATTCAAACAGTGTGGCTGCAAACAGTTCTGTTCAATGATCCAACAAAAACTTGGCAACATGGTTATCAATCCTACACACTTAACACACATGTAGTTATATCTTTTAGAGCCCTTTCTTTTCCTCCTTTTGCTTTTTAAGTCCATTATCTGTTTAATTATATCATGCTTCAGCTTGTTCAGTACCTTACTGATTTGTTTTGTTGTTATTTACTTTTTATTTATTTATTTATTTATTTATTTATTATTTTGATGGTAGCAAAATGCAACAGAACAAGACTTAACAAAGCCAACTGTGCAGTGAGGTTGGTACAGAAACCCTCAATAGGTTACTGGCATAACAGTAATAGGTACCATAGTATATCTCGTTATCTTCACAACAGTTGTTCTCTCAGTCAACAACAAAATACAAAGCCTCCCTGGAGAAACAACTCATTTGCCAGAATAAAACACCCTGGAGAGACCCAGACAGAGGGAGATGGATCCTCTTGACACAGGAAGAAATTAAAACGCAAAAAAGCTCATCAAATTTGTCGGGACAACAATTGGAACACTAAAAATTATGGGACACAGCATTTTCATGGCGACCCGCCAAGTTTGCACTGGCCTGAATTTGCACCAGCTTGAATCCTTGCTGGCTGGCACAGCTACCCAAACTCATTCCTGCCACCACTCACAGGAAGCACAGAAACACTCGGGGGTTGGTGAGCCCAACGGAGAGCAGAGCCGGCAAAGGGACCTTCATTAATCAGTGCTGGGAATGAGTCAGTGCTGGGAATGAGACCCCCCCCACACACAGGAAGGGTACAACCAAATGGGCGACATGTTGGAATCAGGCAGGAGGAGCCTGAACTGGGAGCAACAGTGACTTCAGTTGGTTGCTCCCTCCCCAGAGCAGAGTCGTGGGATTTGCTTGGACTGGGCCACACCCCTGGCTGGGACCCAGTGAGCCATCCCAAATCTATTCCCTGTGCCTAGCACGCACTAACCGGATGAAGGCACCTGAAGTTTGGCTGGCCCAGTGGGGAGGGGAGGCAGGAGAGGGTGGAGGTCCCTCACCAATGTGCTTCCGGAGGAACCATGGCCAACAGGAAAGGGGGCTGGGACCTGCACTGTAACCTGTGTGGAGGAAGCCAGGGCCATGACAGGAGAGAGAGGCTGGAGGAGGCCCCCAGCCCAGAACCCTGAGTGCCCTGATCCAGGAGAGGGAAAAACAAGGGAGACTGAGGGTGGCAAACATGCAACATCAGACATGGCTTCAATGGACAATAAGAGATATCTTTGTGACCTTGTAGACTAGCTCAAAACTGAAATATTAAATCAGATAAGGCAAAATATGAGTAGAGTAATAAAAGAAATGCTCTCAGGAAGCATCTCTCAGGAAGATACAGATGGAAGAAGGGTAGAACGCAAAAAAAGGAGAGAAACATTCAAAAAAGAATATAAAGAAAATATAGAATACATGAAGCAGATTCAAAGAGACTACCAGAAAATTGAAAACTCCATTGAAAGGTGGCAAAACTCCTTAAAAGAAACTAAGGATAGACTATCAAAACTTGAAGACAAGTTTGCAATGTGTGATCATGAAAAGAAAGATCTCTTAAAAATAACAAGGAAACAAGCAATAACAATACAAAGGCTGGAAGATGACAAGAAAATCTACAATTTAAGGATAATAAATGTGAACGAAAAAGCAGGAATACATACAGGTGAATTACAAAGGCTATTCATGGAAATAATTAAGGAAAACTTCCCAAGCATGGGAAAAGAAAATGACATTCGGTTATGTGAGGCATACAGAACTCCAGCCACCTACAACCAAAACAGAACTACACTCAGACATATAATAATCAAGATACCAGAAATTCAATATAAAAACAGAATATTAAAAGCCATCAGAGAAAAGAAACAGATTACCTATAAAGGTAAGCTCATCAGGATCATGGCTGACTTCTCAACACAGACCATCAGATCAAGAAGAGCTTGGAGTGAAGTATTCCAAGCCCTGAAAGAAAATAACCTTCAACCCAGATTGATATATTCTGCAAAACTGTCACTAGAAATTAATGAAGAAACAAGATGCTTCCATGACAAAGAGGAACTGGGCTAGTTTGTGACCACCAATCCAACCCTATGGAGAATCCTGAAGGACATTCTAGAGAGAGAGAAAAAAAATACCAGGATTTTAGGAACAGTGGCAGAAAGGCCTCAATGAGTGGGGCAGGCAGTAGAATAAAGGAGAAAACTAGACAAACAAAGGCAGAAAAATAGCATAGCAGAAATGAGGCAGAGAAGGATAACTAGAATCTCTAACATAGATGGCCTTGATACACTATATTGTTAATAGTGCACCAGGATTTAAAAACCCACATTACTCACACTACTCTGCTTAGATGTATTATATTCTGTTCCAGTCATTCTACCTGTACTTGATTTGAGGGCACAGACAGTAATCCTGAAAATAACAAGATGTAGTACGGTAATCATCCTTAATTTCCTATTAACTTAATCTAAAATTCTATAAAACCTACACTGTTTTACCATGACTGATCGTAATCAAATCTAGTCTGTTAGATTGCTGTTTTGTATTAATAGATTTTATTCAAAGCTGTTATGATTGATAGTATCAAGTCTGAGAGTTAAGGCAACCGCACTTAAGATGACAAGATCCACTAGAATATCCACTATGGTTTGATTATTACCTGCCTTTGAAGTTTTATACGGTCTACAATGTTTTATTTTTACTAATATTGTTATGTACTGCTATATTCAATTATACTACTATATTCATTTATGCCTGATGATATAGACAATTCTATTGAAGATAATAAGAAACAACACAGTAATCATGGTAGATCACCTTGTACTGTGGTTTTATATGACTTTTTGGTTTCATGTTTTTATAGGAATTTGTTTTGTTTTGTCTTGCTATGTTTTGTTTTTCCCTCTAATACAGAAAAGATAGAAATACATGTAGAGATTCATGTATGCACAACTGTTTACTCTCACTGTCTGAATATCTACTTTGTATGCTTTAATTTTGTAGCTTGAACAACTGTTTCTAAGAGGACAATATGTAATTTATCAACTAGTGACTTCTTATTGTTTATCTTTTTTTGAAATTATTATCTCTACCCTTTGTATGCTTTTGTTTCTCTTTAAATAAAAAAAAAATTTTTAAAGTAAAAGGAGGAATAGAAAGTGCTCTAAAGGATATAACTGCATTTATGTTTAAGTGTGTAGGATTGATAACCATGTTGCTAAGTTGTTAATGGATCATTGAACTTCTTTGCAGCCTCACTGTTTGAATGTCCACTCTATATGCTTTTATTTTGTAGCTTGAACAACTATGTCTAAGCAGACAATATGTAATTTATCAACTAGTGATTTCTTATTGTTTTTTTTTCTGAAATTCTGTATTGTTTGTACCCCTTTTTCTGTTTGCTTTTTTCCTCTTTAAATAAAATTTTTAAAAAATTAGGAGACTTAGAAGGTATAGACAGGAGGCTTAACATGAAATAACAGATATTTTAGAAAAACATATTTTTCTAATCTAAAGAAAAGCTCAAGTCTACACTTTGAATAGATCATCAAATCTTCAAGAACATCCAGCTTTAGGTTACAGTTAACAAGTAACTTGCTTTGTAGCCAATTTTGGAAAAGAATTTCCTCTGGAGTCATGTGGGCCTCAGTGGAGACTTTATCGCATATCTTAGCCCCGTGGTATCACCAATCATTTATCTGAGCTCAGCCATGGATGTTGATGATAAACAATGCTAGTCCATCATTGGCTGCTTGCTTTCATGCAGATACATACACAGCCTCAGCCACATTCACTAATTCAGCTGAAAGCCAGTTTAGGGGAGTCACCTCTGTATAGCCTGCACTGTTCCCAAGTAAACACAATTGCATTTGGGTCTGGGGGAGGGCGACATGGCATCCTCTATATATAGTTACCTGAAGCCTAGAAAAATAATTTATGAACTTTAAGAGTAAGGAGAAATTCCTAAGAAGCATCCAGCCTTAAAATAGAAGATGTATCAAGTTAGCACTAGATTTCTAGTTGGCAATCCTGGAAGTTGGAAGATGACAGAATAACATCTATAAGTGAGGAGAAGTACGCACACAGAAAGAAAGAGGAAGTTTTCTAAAGACCAGATCTTACTTGGATGGGAAGAAATGAAAGCAAGAAAGAAAATATACAGCATCTTGGTATGGAAAATAGTGGATTTTTATACAAGAAATAGTATCTTACTTTGTAAATAATAGTATGTAATCATATTTGTGAGTGCAGAGAAAAGGAAAATGACTTATGGGGAATAGCTGAATAAGAATTTGGCTTGCAGGGCTGGGGATTTAGCTCAGTGGTATAAGCATCTGCCTGGCAAGCACGAGGTCCTGAGTTCAATCCTCGGTACCAAAAGAAAAAAAAATTGGCTTGAATAGTAGAAATAAGAGGAATAACAATATAAAATGAATTATAAATACAAGGTAAGATGAAAAGAACACAGGGTATTAGTTGTTAAATGAAATGAATGAACTAATTGTCCCTTAAAAGTGTTTGTCAGAGATTGGGTTAAACTTTAGTTATTTGCTACTTGCAAGAAACAAAATATGAAGAAAGTTTGAAAATAAGGAATGATTAAAAATATGAAAAAGAAAAATGAAGTAAAAGTATAAATAGCATTATTAATATCAAACAGTGTATTGTAAGCCAAAAAGTACAAAAAAATAAAGAAGGGAATTATGACATAATAAAAAAAGAAAATACATCAAGTGAATAGAGCAGTCACAAATCTGTAAGTATAAAATAGCATAATCAATGATTACAAATATAAATATTAATAAATTCTGAATTAATTTTAGAAATGAAATAAATTTTGATTTAAAAATAGATAAAATGGATGTTTGATAAGCTCCTTTCAGATTGAGACATAGGAGTTATCAAAACTAAGTAAGGAAGCAGAATAACCAAATAATGCAATAAATATATATAAATTATCTTTCAAGTGAACAATTCTCAAAATATTTTTAATTTTGTTTTCTCTTGGAATGTCGGAAGATACATCTTGCACTGTATTTAGCCACAGAGAAAATTATATTACATTTTTAAAAGTAGATGTTTTTTTAATCCTATTTTTAAAATAATCAATACAATTAGAATTAAATATAACTGTAGGATACATGCAATATTACATTTGACAAAACATTTATAATCTCCCTTGATTTTATTATTAAAGGAAAACATTGAAAATAAAACAGCTTTGTAAAAACAGATTAATGAAAATGATATGATTGAATAAAGACAAAAGGTGAAAATAATAAAATAGAAAATCAAATAATAATGAAAGGAGAAAAAAGCTGAAATAATAAAATAGAAAATCAAACAATAATGGAAGCTGGTTCTTTTGAAGATTAAATAATAGATTTGATCATAATGAACCTGCAGAAAAAGAAAAACTCCAAAGCAGAAATATTTATGCAAAGGAAGAACAAGTAGATAGATACTTGCTTTTTCTGAGATAAAAACATTTTATAAAATCCTCAAAATCAAATTATATTGGCATTAAAATAGAGAAATCAATAAAGAAATAGAGAAAATATAAATACAAGCAGCATAAATGAAAAATTACAAACATGGTGTTTCCACTCAGTCAAGAATGGGTGATGTGGGCTGGGGATTTAGCTCAGTGGCATAAGCATCTGCCTGGCAAGTGTGAGGTCATGAGTTCAATCCCCGGTAACGCAAAAAAAAAAAAAAAAAATGGATGATGTTATGATTAGATTTTAAATATACCTCAAAGGCTTGTATAGTAAAGGATTGATCACTATCTTATGAAATTATTGGAAAGTGGTGAATTTTTAAGAGATGGGGCCTGGTGAAAGCAAGTTATGGCACTGATGGCATGTCCTTAGTGAGGACACTGGGACATAGGTCTTTTCCTGTCACTGATAGACATCCTCTGCCACACATGGATTTTGTGATGTACTGTGCCACTACAGCTCTAAATTGAAGGGGCCAAGCCAATGTGCCTGAAACTTTTGAAACTGAGTCTTCCTTCAGTTGTTTATCTCAGGTATTTTGTCATAGTAACAAAAAAAGCTGACTAACATAGATGATTTAAAATTTGTTGATGGCTCATTTACTCTTAAATTTGGAAGAAAATAAAATTGAAGTGGTTTATCAAATGCTTAAAGCCCAGAGAAATTAAGATCTAAATGCAAAACAAAACAAAATTTCTGCATGGAAATACAGGATATTGTGTGTATAATCCAGGGAGCAGAGAACTTCTCAATCAAGACTGATAGCCAGAAACTAAAGAAAGGAATAGATATGTTTTACTTTAAAAGCTTATTAACAAAATAAAATATAGAAAAACAATTAATAGATAAGAGTAATTATACAAAAACAATTAATAGATAAGAGTAATTATAATGCAAAAACAGTATACAAACAACCACTTTCAGTTGAGAAGGAAACCACAACAAATAATGCAGTAGGAAAAGAGGAAAAGAATATAAAGATGCAAGTCTCAGAAGAACAAAGTCAAATAGCCAAAAAAAACTATGAACAATCTATTTTATAAGTAGTCAGTGAAATGCAAATTATGCTTAAATGAGTTACTGACAATAATTTACTGAAAGTTTTAAAGGATCTATCATATTGTTGATGAGGTTGTGAAGAAAATGATATTAAACTCTGTTTGGGAAAGCCATCTAGAAATATATTTTAAATTAACTACACATACCCTTTGTTCTAGCAATTTAAATTTTTTTTATTTTAAGGAGAATAAAACCAAGCAAAATAAAGCAAAATAAATCCAAACAAAACCAAACTGTAAGTGCACAGGGTTTCAAAACAAGATTATAGGAAATCAACAATTGCTGCCATAATACCTCCTGTCCTCAAAATAGCTGCTCATACCATCAGACATAAGAAAATAAAATAGAACAGAATAGAACCAAGAAAAACAAAACAATGAACGCAATACAGAACTTCAAAACAAAAAAATAGTAAATCCATAATAGCTGCCATAATATATCTTGCTATCTTTGAAATAGCTGCCTGTGCCATCAGATATAACAAAATCAAACAAAACAAAATAGAATAAAACCAAGCAAAACAATGAAAATGATACAGAACTGTAAAACAAGATAATAGGGAATTAACAATGGCTATCACCTTCAGAAGGAGATCTCCCATAGATGCTATATTACATATTGTTGTCCTCTAAATAGATGAACAGATTACCAGCTTTAGGCCTGCAAAGTCAATGAAACACTAAACACTATAAGCATTAATTTGTATTTTACTTCCCTAGCTATCGGTCTGTGTTTTCCGGATCAGCTGATTACTCACGGTGTGAGCTATGAGGGTAACTTTGGCTTGGCTCTTCTTGTCTCTCAGCCCACACACCATGAGGGGCTGGCATCTGATTGTCCTCCCTGTAGTCCACACATGGCACTGACTCGCAGGAGGTCACTGGCTTCTTGTTCTCCCTGCAGCCCACAAATGGCACTGACTAACAGGAAAGGCTGGCATCTGGTTGTCCTCTCTGTGGCCCACGCATGGCACTGACTCATAGGAGGTCACTGGCTTCTTATTCTCCCTGCAGCCCATAAATGGTTCTGACCTGGTGTAGCAATTTTATTTTTAAAGACGTATCCATTAGGTCGGGAAATTCTACCAGATATCAGAGCATGTGTGCAAGAATGTTACTGCAACATGTGTTAGTCAGCTTTCCTGTACTAGGACATAATAAAAGGGACACTCACATAAGGAGAGGTTTAATTTGGCTTCATGGGTTTTAGTCAACGATTGGCTGTGTCCAAGGGAGAAATAGCAAGGAAAAAGGGTGTAGTGGAGAAAAGATATTCATTTCATGTTGGCCAGAGAGCAGAGGAGGGGAACAGTGTCAGCTCAGAAGGAGTGAAAGACCAGATATAATACTCAAAGTCCTGCCTCCATGACCCACACAGACACACACAGAAAAGTACTTTACTAATCCCCTTCGTGTCTCCCAAGACAGTCAAGTTGACACAACTAAGCTTAATGACCATAGAGGAAAAACAATGGTAAACAAAATCATTCCTGTGATTTGAGAGATGGTTGCATGGTGGATTATTATGTAACTCATAGAACATTTGTGTATAGGTCATACAGATACTTAAAATTTTATATGGCTGTAACAACATGGACAAAAGTTCCATTTAATCCTTCTTAGGTTGTAACAAGAATTTCCTATGTGATGGGGAAAAGAGACAAGAAAAAATGGGGAAAATTGTACATAAAGTATGTAAAATATATTCACATTTATGCATTTGTAAATGGTTAATAAATGTATGTGTAACCTTCAAAAAAGCAACAAGGCTTAGCAACAAGACATTTAAAAATAATAATGTTAAGATATCTTAAAGGCCAAAAGCCAAAGCAATCAATGCGAAAAGCTCACCAAAAAGTTAAGATTGAGAGGTAAAGATTATTCATATGTCACCAAAAAGAAATTATTTGTATGAAAGAGACATTATAAATAAAAGTGGACAAAAATAAAAATGGTTAATGGTTAAAGAGCTATTTAATTGACTCTTGGTTTACCCAAAATAGTTGAGATAGATTTTTTTTTTTTGTACCGGGGATGGAACTCATGACCTTGCTCTTGCCAGAAAATGCTTGTGCTACCGAGCTAAACCTCCTGCCTAAGGTAGATTATTTTTGAAAATCTTTTATGAAGCACCAGACCTTAGTAAAATTTTCCCCATGGAAGTTTTTCACTAGAGAAAATGTAATAAAATTTATTCTTGAATAATTTTTAAGATCATGATTTTGGCCTTTATTTAATAATATGCAGCTGAGACTTTTTTAATTTCAACACTAAAAAGACAACCATAAATACATGTATATGCTACAGTAGTGCTGCAATGTTTTATGTTTATAGATATTGACCAAGGCTTCCTAAATTTTATGATATCCAAAGTAAAAAGATCACAGAAATTTCATAAGTGTTTATAATATACTACCAAGATAGTAGTAATCCTTGATATGCTATACTGTAGTGACACAAGGAATGATAAGTTCTTGAGAGATAATCTTCATAAAAAATATCTGAGATAGTGCTGGGGGTGTATAGATCAGTAGAAGAGTGCTTGTTTATCATATGCAAGGCCCTGGTTCAACCTCCACCCAGCATGCATTTATGGTAATATGTACATTTATTGTAATATTGTTTCCACAATTTTTGCTAATGTTTTCTTCAGCCCAAATTTGGCATACTTACTCAGCAAACATACATTTGGTATCTATTTAGTGCCTATTTAGTACTAAGCAGCCATGTCTTACACCCATTAATCACTTATTGTTCAGTGAGATAAGAATTAAATATTACTGCATATATCACAGAAAGGTATCTCAACCTGTGGGTTGTAGAATATAATACATATGTATGGGATCTTGCTCAGTTTTACTAATTTTTTTTAATCATGGAGGTCCAGTGCTACATTACATTATTTGTATAATACTTTAGCTGAATTTATTCATCTGAATTTCAAATCTCAAAACAATATTTAATTTTTAATGCATTAAACTTCTTATTAGTCATAAATAAAACCTTTGAAACTTTAAGTTCTAGATCTTTAAGGTAACAGAAATGTATATAGACAACTCATTCAACCAAAATTTATGAATGTGGGACACACTGGTTTTATGAGATTGGAATAAACTGGGAGCAAGCAGTTGTTTGTGCCATCATGGAGCAGACAGAAGCATGGAGGAAATGCAGACAGTTTACAAAAATCATGATAAACAGTCAGATATAGTACATTAGAAAGTGATAACTATATGAAAACATAGAGCAAAGTAATGTGGAATTTTGGGTGTTTGAAAAATTTCTTTAAAGATTTTAAAAAGAAGTTAATAAAAGAAGAGATAAGTAACCAGGTTTGATGTAGGTTGTTTCTTGCTTTTTTGATGTAATCTATTAAAATTTTCATATATTAAAAAGTATAGTGTTGTGATAAATTGCATCAGTTTTGCTATGTGTATACAACAAAGACAAAATTTATTTTGCCACTAAACAACTCTAACCAATTTTTTATTTTGAAATTTTGTTTTAGTAAGTTTTCTGATAGAACTGTTTCATAATATTTTCTCATGATGAGTTCTTAGAAATTTAAAGTGTAGCAGGTAAGCTGAGTTTTGGCATATCATAGAAAGGTGATTAGACTAGTAAGATATAATAGATTATGAAAGCAAGGAAATATTTTATGTGTGATTGTACCACTTAAAAGTGTATTATAAAGATCCAAAGTCCATTAGAAGTTGAGACATGCTCAAGTTAGAAGAAAATGTTGAGAAAATTCAGATTAAGTGAAAGAATTAACTGCTTCATAAAAGAAGTAATCTTGTATGTGTATATATATGGAATTATTCTGAAACAATGCATACTCAACTAAATAACGTAAGTAGTAGTTTGATGCTCCCAAATGGTGTCTTCTGGTGAGTACACCTAATTCAGAACTGCACATAAATGGAACATTATTTCATTTTAAATCTGTATTGCATGTTGTAATGAATAGAATCTGTATTTCTTTGAATTCCACCATCCTATATCTCTCCTGGTATTCTTAAGGTCAATTAAGCACAGTAAATAAACTTTACTCAGCAAGCAACCCAAATTGCCAACTTCCTGTCTGATGTAGTTAACAGATTCTAAGCAAACTCCAAGCTCTTTGTTAAACTTCCTAATAGATGTCTCACTGGACTGAAGAGCTTTTGGAAGCAAAATAAAATAATCATCTAAAGTTGAATGTTTTTGGTTCAAGGTTAGTAGGTCAACACTAAATTTAAAACCAGTTTGAGAGACATTTTTAAATGACACTTAGAAATTATGGCTAAGGGTCAGACTGTTCCATGTGATGCTGCTCAGATCCTTTGATGCTAAAGGTCTACTAGTGACTTGTATGTAAGATATATTTTTAAAAACATTAACTGTGATTTAAAGTAGCAAGAGACAGTGCTCAGGCCAGGGAAAATAAAGTCTCCTTCTCTAGTTTTTTGGTTGAAATGGTTTGAGTTCAGTAATTTTATTTAACCTAAAAAAATATATTATTAATATCTGTCTCCACAAAGGGAAATAGGGAAGCTGGCTCCTGTCAATTCCTCCTTAGGAGTTTCTGAGATATTCTGAGAGTGTAAGAAAACCATGGATAAAGTCCAAATTAGAGATCTTGTGTGTTTGGAACAATTTAAAAATTCTGTGCAGGGCTCAAAGGAATTAATAAAGCCTGCTGCAGTACAGTTATAGTATTAATCCCAAAAGAGAATTGGTACCAGATGTTCACACTGCCCAAACAATACCTTGGTGTTTGTTGTAGTCAGGGTTAGCAAGGGAATAAATTTAATATAAGATCCATAATCTGTAGGATGATGTTATAATATTCACCCCAAAAGCCAAATGCAGAAGAGTGGAGGAGATCTGTCCATGCACTAAAAACTGAAAGAATCTAGGTCCTCAACTCGTGGCAGTGTCCTCCATGAGTCCAGCTGGAGGCCTAAAGCCCATGACAAAGTCTCATGCAAGTCGTTATCAAGGATCTGCACTTGGAAGGCCCAAAGGTCAGTGGTGGAAGCTAGAAAGTCTGCACCAGCAGAGTGAAGGATCTGTGCCACCAGGCTGAGAGATATGCACTGGAGCCAGGAAGCAATGCTCAAGGACCAGAGCTCTCCCAAGAGAACTGCAGCCATCTTCAGCAACAGTGAGGACCTGAACTCCTCCAACAATGAGAACAGCTGAGTATATATTAGGAAAACCATCATGACAAGCTTCTCCAGGATAGTCAACACATACCATCTTCTGCTCCAGTTTTTCTTTCATACTGTTGTCAGCAATCCTTAAGTGGGCCTTCCACACAAGAACCATGCTGATTCAGTTTAGCTGGGTGTTGCAAGTTGACCATTAGTTAATCCACCACATTATTCTTGACAATCAGTCATACTGTCCTTAAATAGACCCAAATGTCTAAATGATTAGGAGTAATAAAGCTGCCTGATTTCTATATTTGAAATTATCAATGAACATTTTTGAAGTAATTCACTTTTTTCATAAGTAAGAAAATAAGCCTATATTAGGTTAATCTTTTATTTAAAAATTGCTTAATGTAAAATAGTAGAAATTATTTGCCTGTTTAAAAAAAGTGTTTTTGGAGCCAGATCTGCTCCTGCTTGCCTACCACAGCCATTGGAAGGCTTGCTTTTTGTGAGTGGCCAGCACTGGCAGGGACATGAGCCAAATCCACCCCTGCTTGCCCATCACCACCATCAGAAGGCTTGCTTCCCGTGGGCAGCCAGCACAGGCAGGAAGACACAGCCACCTATGCCCAGTGCACCCACAGGCCACCACTGGAGACCCTTGCTTCCTTTGGGCAGCCAGTGTCCACTGGGGAAATCATAAAAACACACTCCTATGTGGAGAGCCTGCCACCATTGGGGGTGTATGGGTGTAGACACACAGACTGAGAGAGGAAGGAGCCCCAACACCACACACACCTGGCTGTTGGGGAAGCCTCAGTAAGGCTTGAGTCTGGAGAAGGATGCCTTATACCCTGAACTAGGGTTCAGAGAAACCCAGGTGCCTGTCCCCTTCTCATATACTGCAATGGGGCAACCAATGTGAGAAGTCCCTGGGACATCACAATCAGCTTGTTGAGAGGAACCCAGAAGAATGTCAAGATGGAGGAGCAAAAGGCAATCTCAAATGTCTAACTCACACAGAATAGTCTGGGAGATATAGTGATAGAAGAAAATGGAAGTCACACACCTGAAATATCCAAGAGGACAGCAACTGAAGTAAAGAAACAATTTCATGAAACTGTAAAAGTAATCAGATCAGAAATAATGTCTCAGGTAAAAGAAGAAAGCACAAACATAGTGAAAGAATTGCTGAGTATATCTAAAGAAGACAGATAAAAAGAGAGGCATAGGAAAACAATGGAAACCTTGAATGAACAATATAGGAAGGAATTACAACACATGAAACAGGTTCAAAGAGATATCCAGGAAATTAAAATGTCAATGGAAAGCTGGCAAAACTACTTAAAAGAAACTGAAGATAGACTTTAAGACTTTGAGGCAGGATCACAGCTAGTGATCATGAAAGGAAAGATCTGTTAAAAATAACAAGGAACCAGGAAATAACAATTCAACTGTTGCAAGACAATACAAAGAAAAATAATTTAAGAGTGACAGGTAACAGTGAAGAAACAGGGGTTCATAAAAAATGAAATAAAAGGTTACTTACAGAAGTAATAGCAGAAAACTTCCCAAACATGGGAAAAGGATCTGGCAGGCACATAAGCAAGATATACAGAACTCCAACTATCCAAAACCAAAGAAAATCTACAGCCAGACATACAATATTTAAGATCCTAGGAATTCAGCACAAGAAGAGAATAGTAAAAGCTGTTAGAGCAAAGAAATGGATCACCTATAAAGGAAAGTAAATCAGAATCACAGAAGACTTGTCAACATAAACCATCAAGTCAAGAAGAGTTTAGAGTGAAATGTTCCAAACGCTCAAAGAGAACAACTTCCAACCCAGATTGATGTACCCTGCAAAACTATCTTTCAAAATTGATAGAAAAATAAGTTACTTCCTTGATAAAGAACAACTGAAGGGAGTCAGGACCACCAAACGAACTCTACAGAGAGTGCTGAAGGATATTCTAGAGCAAGATAAAGATGACCATGGTTCCAGGAGCAGCAGCAGAGATAGATCACCAAACAAGACAGGCAACTGAATGAAAGGGAAAAGTGGAGGATAGCAGGGCAGAGACAAACCAATGTATGCTGGTTGTAGCCATTAATGTAGATGGCCTCAGGTCAGCAATAAAAAGAACACAGGGAGATTGGATAAAGAAACAAGATCCATCAACATATTGCATACACAAAACACATTTAACTCGAAAGGAAATTTATAGACTAAAATTTAAAGGGGAGAAAACAATTGTTCCACATGACAGGAGACCAGAAAAAAGTAAAGGTAACTTGACCATCAATTGCAGAATGGATAAGAAAGGTAATGATATTTTCATACAATGGAAAGCTACCCAGCTATAAAGTGGGATAATCTCGAGGCTTTGTAGGTAAATGGGTACAACTGGAGATTATGCTCATGGGTGAAGTGGTTTGAACTCATACAGGTGAACACTGAGTTACCACCCTAGCCTAAAAAACTGAAAGTGGTAGTAGGATCCAAAAAGCACCATAGATGCTAGGAGAGTGATAGGAGACGAAATGGCTAAAAAGGGAAAGTAGTAACCACTGTTAATTTCTTATTATCTTGTTTTGAATTCTTGTATTTCTTTTATAGTTTTGTTAGGTTTGGTTTTGTTCTGTCTTGTTTTGTTAGATTTTACTGTGTCTGATGCTATGGGCAGCTATTTTGAAGATAATGGGATATATTATGGTAACCATTGTGGATTTTCTATTATCCTGTATTGAAGTCCTAGAATGCTTTCATTATTTTGTTTAATTGCTTTTATTCTGTTTTGTTTTGTTTGATTTTATTATGTGTGATGGTATGGACAGCTATTTTGAAGAAAATGAGAAATATTATTGTAGCCAATGTAGATTTCCTATTGTCTTGTTTTGAAGTTCAATATTGCCTGCATTGTTGTGTCCTGATTTGCTTTTTTCTGTTTTGTTTTGTTTTATTTTCTTTAAAGTAAAAAAAATGTAATGTTTTTGTTGCTCTAGTGATAGGACTAGTCAAACTAAGTGATTATCTTCTTTCCAAAGAAAATTTATTTTCACAGTTCTTGAAGTAGGGAACTGACTGATTCAGTTCTTGATGAGAGATCCTTTCAGGCTCCAGATGGTCGTTGTCTTTTTTTCTTCCATTAATTTTCTTTATTATGGTAAAATACATGTAACATAATTATCATATTCACAATTTTAAATGTAAAGTTCAGTATCATAAAAAATGCTGATATGGCCGGGGTTTAGCTCAGTGGCTTAAGCGCCTGCCTGGCAAGCATGAGGTTGTGAGTTTGATCCCTGGTACAAAAAAAAAAAGAAAAAAAATTGCTGATATGCAACCATCACCCTTTCTCCCTCCATAACTCTTCTCATCTTGTAAAATCAAAACTTTGTACCCATTTAGGAATAGCATCCCTCCACTTTTCCCTAGCCCCTGGTAACCTGCATTTTTTTCTGTGATTTTTGACTACTCTAAATGAGACGTTATTATCTTATAATTAAATTGAATTTTGTTGTTAAATTAAGAAACAGATTATATTTTCTTAATTCATTTAAGAAATACTTCATTGAGCTAGGTGTTGGGAATAAATTAATACAGTCACAATCTTGTGGTGCTTAATGAAAGAAGCAAATGTTAATTTTAAACTATGTGTATAAATTTGTAATTACAAATCAGGAGACATGACTTGAAGGGGAAATACTTGGTAATGAGAAACTAACCTAGAATTAAAGTTCTAGATTCATTTCTTCAGCTGTATTTATGCATCTCATGTCAAAAAGCAAAATGTATTAAAGGATCATTTACAGAGTTACATCCATCACTTTTAGTTTATTAGACCACAGGATAGACACAACAACAAGCAGTTTAAGAATACACTGTAAATTATTTTAAAAATTTATATTAGTCTTTCTCCACATATCATTTCTATTCAATATTACTTGGGGCATTTGAGTAATCCTTAGTATTTTTTCATGTTTATATATTTTCATATCATGCATTTTATTGTAGATATTCCAGGGTATTGTAACTTTTAAAGAAATTTGGAAAACAAAGAAATATGAGATAAATGGGAACAACACCTAGAATCCAGATATCTTATCCCAAACACCATTCTGTTCCGAGCAATCAGCCTGTTATATAATCCTTCCCTGCCAGGTATCTAAGAGTAATAGCCTTTATTTACCTTCTTTCCTCTTCACTGTGCTTTTTAACCTAACTCTAATTGTGGAATTCATCAGTGTCATTTCAGAGTTTATTTAATTTGTTCCTTCTATAGATTTTGTCACTGTCCTGTGCCTTCAACCTTAAACATTTTTGTCTATGGATTCTGTCCCTGTCCTGTTTCTTGAAATACTCTCTTTTATTTGCTTCTACTACTCACTCCTCTGTTCAACTTCTAAGTATTGTATGATTACTCTCTCTCCTTATATTCATCTCCTTTATATGCTTATCCATAACCTTGCTTGTATGTTCTGATGACTCACATCTGTATGTCTGGCTTCATTCTGACTTCTAAGCCTACATATTGCTCTACCCCCAAGCAGTTTCACAAGAAACTAATATTATTATTTTCGCTATAAAAATGTATGTGTAGCATGATGTAGCTAATCATATAACCTTGAATCCTAGGAATAATTTGATGCTTTTCTTCTCCTTCAGTGACCCATATATATACAGTCATCAGAATTAATGAATTCTGCTCATTAGCTGTATTTATGCACCTTAATCTCAACAATCTCAATAATCACTCTTAATCTCAAGAATCTTTCCCCTGAGCTAGGAGTTTAGCTCAGTGGCATAAGTGCCTGCCTGGCAAGCATGAGGTTGTGAATTCAATCCTTGGTAAAATAAAATAAAATTTTATTACAAATATTTTCATTGAGAGCAGTAACAATTCTGTTCCAGTGTGTAGTTTTCCATCTGATATGCTCCCTCTTATTCCTTACCTTGCAGCTCACTTTTAGAACCATCTTCCTAATATACATACAGTAATATCAGTACTCTGAAAACCTTCAGTCATCATAGCATTCAGAATATCCAGGAACAGTGCTACCCCCCACTTAGAATTCCTGATTTTCTTGAAAATAAAATGAAAAAATAAAATACCTTGTAACCAAACTAAAATTAATGCTTGAATATTTTAATTTTATTAACATTTCTTATCTTTGTAAAGTTTAGAATTATAGATCTATGCTAATTTCATTTATCTTTGAACCTTCCTAATTTTTTAAAGCTTCTTAATTTTTATGACATATATTCTCATTATCACTTTTATTTCAGGTACAACTTAATAAAGCTGAATGAAACATGGGGGAGTGTTTGCTAAAACCAGTGGTTTTCTTTTTGTCATAATTATGTTAATTCCTTTGTTTCGACTAAAATAGTTTGCCTTATGAGATTATTGCCTGTTTCCAGTAATGAAATCATGTCATCCACATAAAAGGGATATTTGCCTTCATTTTTGCAATGACAGGAAGGCAGAAATATAATAAATTTTAAAATAATATGAAGCAATCAAATCTAAAGTTGAAAATGCCTAAGAAAATGTTTTCTACTGATTGAATGAAGATAGTAACCTCATAGAGTTTCCACATAATCACTTTTAGCCAGAGCTAAACCTGAGCCAGTTAAAGTTGCTAAACTTTACATTGATTTTAGTATTTTCATCAACGAAGTAAAAAGTAATGTAAATGTGGTTAGTAGAAAAATTGCAACTTTAGTATCTGTTGCTTATATGCATATTAAATCAAGACTAAAATCTTCAATTTGTTCTTTTAAAATTTCAATTTCTTGTTCAAGGTGATACACTGAATAGACACATTTGTTTATTTGCCTGCCTTCCAGAGACCCTTTAAAACGAGAGTCAGAAAAAGAAGAGGAAGAATAAAGGAAAGAGAAAGGACCCACTAAGAAGAGAACTGGAGTAGGATAAAAGGATGTTGAGGAAATAAGGAAGTTTAAACAATTTTTCCAAGAAAAAAAAAAATAGAAGTGCATTA
The DNA here is from genome assembly GCA_004027455.1 of Hydrochoerus hydrochaeris. Lineage (NCBI taxonomy): Eukaryota > Metazoa > Chordata > Mammalia > Rodentia > Hydrochaeridae > Hydrochoerus > Hydrochoerus hydrochaeris. Next base: position 98,720 of record PVLA01005693.1, read on the forward strand.
AAGGGTGTAACTGATTAGAGAACGCTACAGTCGTAATATATACAAGAGATTTTGCAAAAATGCCCAGAAGAATTACAGAAGAGCTTAGCACTCAGAATTGATGAGAGAAAACCAGAGGGCTGACAACCAAATGCCTAACTGAAAGTCTAAAGAAAGAATAGTTAGATCAGTTTCACATCTTCTTCATCTTCATATTTACAATGGCAGCACATCAATTGTCTACAAGAAAAAAATCTAGAAAGACTGCTTAAGAGAATATCTTAAGAAAGATACTAACAGCCTACTTAAGAGAATCTGGCTGCTACTGAGGTGTAGTAGTACAGAGTAAACAATCCCTTTTCAGGTATTTAGGGAATTCCCATCTCCAAGCCAAGACTGACAGTGGTTCCTAGAGCTCCCAGGTAGCTTTTCTATTTACAATCAAACTTTGTTTTTTAAGGAGACAAACTCAGTTTATATCTGCTAACAGAGAAAACCTATATGAGACAAGTAGTATTACTGACCCAGGCCTGTATTCTAAAATGGCCTGTAGGTCAAGGATCACTACAGATACAAGAAAGAAACCTCAGTTTGAAAGAACAAAAACAAATCAACAGACAAACAAAAAATATGATAAGGGAGAAAATTCCCCAGAGGAAGCAAAGATGTTTTGGAACATACTAGAAAATGTAAAATAAGCCAGGGATTTAGCTCAGTGGCATAAGCGCCTGCCTGGCAAGCGCGAGGTCATGAATTCAATCCCCGGTACCCCCCCCCAAAAAAAAAGAAAAAGAAAATGTAAAGTAAAGCAACCATCTCTATCCAATCCATGTTCTCAGTGGCATTTGAAAAAAAAATCATCAAAAGACATATTACAATGCTATTTATATAAAATTTTAAACAATAAAAACATTATATGTTTATGGATATAGACATGTAAGTATAAGAGTGGTACATAAAACCATTATCTTTCGAGCATCCAGAGATATGTGAGTAAGGAGAAAGTTGGAGTCAGATCTGGCTATAATTAGAGCATCTGTCTTTGTTGGAGAGAGAGAAAAAAATCTGAAGCAAATATAGAAAATAATGTTATTATTTGTTAAAGCTACGTAGTTAATGCTGTTTTTTGCCTATTCTTGAAACACTTGTAATTAAAAATTCAAAAACTAAAATCCTGAATTATAATTGTACACTGTATAATAGTCATGACACAAATAAAAATAAATGTGACACATGTTTTAATAGTGATTCAATAAAAAAGTTTTCTTTTTCCTTCCCTTCAAGCAGCGTGAGATTATGATAATCAGACTGTGGAGAAATAAATACTATCTTACTATCTTTAGCTCTGCTTTCAGCAGGAGGTATATTGCATAATAAAACAAAAAAATTTTATTAGTTTTCTGCTGTTAGAATCTAGAAAACACAGAACACTTAATTATGCTTGGTACTAGAATGGGAGAGAAGGCAGGTAGAGAGAGGATGAGGGTGTTGAAGCAGTTTCTTGTTTTGTTTTGTTTTTTTCCCCAGAACTGAGGATTGCATGCAGTACCTTTGCACTGAACTACATCTCAAGCCCTTTTAGAAATTTTTTAAAATTTTGAAACAGGATCTCATTAAGTCATTAAGTCATAGCCTAAACTCAAACTTGAGATCCTCTTGCCTCAATTTCCAAGAGTATTAGGACAGCAAAGGCAGTTTTATAGAGTGGGATGTCAATCAGTATCATCTCAAGCTATGGTATATTTATTTTTCATGAGTTACATAGTGTTTTGGAGCACCTTTTCTGTAGCAGACACTATTTTAAGTACCTAATGGGGTCTTGCTACGTTGGCCAGTCTGGTCTTGAATTCCCAGGCTCATGTAATCCTTCCATGTAGGCATTAGTTTAGGTAGTTGGAGATACATTGATGTCATAGTTACTTTTCTCATTGTTGTGACAAAATACTGGATGCCCTAAGTTAAGGGAAAGATTTATTTTCTCAAAGTTTGTAGAGGTTTCAGTCCATAGTTGGCTGGCTCCTAGGCAGGGCAGCATGGCAGACAAGCAATGCAGAGTAAAAACAGCTCATGGCAGGCAAAAGGTAGAAAAGCAAGCAAGGGGAAAGATAAGCCTCTTTCTGTCTCTTATATTATACTTAGGATATTGGGATTAGAACAGTGTCAAGCCAATCAGTGGAGATTTAGTAATCACCCACCCTTAGTCCTAGCAACCTTAGCCCTAGCATTGTACCATAAACCAGTCACATACTTTAGATTCAGCCACCTCTGAAAAAGCACCACCTATGATTGCATGAGGCTTTGGGAGTATATCTAGACACAAATCCTAAAAATTGACAACCAAAACAAAATTCCCTTTTTAAATTGAACTTGCATTCTAGTTTAGGAGGCAGACAGAAATGAGATTTGAAAAGAATTAAAAATAATGGAAGTATAAAAATTTGGAAAGGGGGAATATAAGTTTATGTATGAATGATAAATCTCCCTTGAAGAAGAAATCAATAAAAAGAAATAAACTCATAATGTCTAAAACAGCATTATCTAATAGTGGGAATATTCTGTCTGTGGATATTAGCATGGAAATGTTCTAAGTGTGTCTGTGCTGTCTAATATAGTAGCCACTATTTACATATGACTGTTGAGAACATGAAATGTGGCTCTTGTGACTAAGGAGCTCTAATTCAGTTTACATTTAAATTATGACATGTGATCAATAATGACTATACTGGCCAGTTTAGTACAACATAGATTTAAAATGAACAAATCAAGAGATAGCAGCATAAGCATATTTTTAAAAATAATTAAATAGAAAACCTATTAATCATAGTTGCCTGTGGGAGGGAAAAGAATTGAAAGGGAAAATTTCATTAGGAGCCATCTTGCACTGTTTGACTTTCTACGGCGTGCATATATTTGATTACTACTTAAACTTTTGGAAGAGTAGATTGCAACCAAATGGGTCTTTGAAGGAGAGTAGAGACTCATCCTTTTTAAAGTAAGATAAAAGTTATACTTGAAATGTCAATTCAAGTGAATAATTTGGCAAGAATCAGGGATCTAAGCTTCAAGTAATTCTTGTCAGCAGGAGACTTTCATAGAGAGTTTCATTGTTTGTTTTGAGGTAGCTAATAAGGAAAATTATGGTCAGCAAGGTGAACAGATTCTAGCTACAGAAAAACTCAAGGTTCTGAATTTTTAAGTATGTTTCTAAATCATAGAGCACTACAAAAACATAGATGTGCATGTCTCCCTTGTTTTACCAAAACTATCAAATAAAAATCATCATTTTTAAGCCATTGCCCATGCCCAACTGGGATTCATTTTCTTTAAACTAAGTTTACACTTGAAATTTATAAAATATTTGTAATTATATTTCAATACAATATATTATCTCCATGAGTAGTTTCTGCTGTGTTCTAGTGACTGATTATGTAGCTAACTTACCAAAATTTCTAATTTTTATTTATGGATAAGGGAAGAATGTAGGGGAATTGGAAGTTACATACCAATCTTTGTCAAATTAAAATTAGAGGAATGAGAGCTATATTTCCTAAACATGGTCCAGATGGATTGGTTTCAATTTATTACTTGTTTCTAATTTGAAAAGATGTTTTAAAGAATTTTGAAAGAAATAGGTAGAGTTGGTGAGATGAGAAAGTTTTTCTTAAGAAGCAGTTTGAACAAAACATGTAAATTTTGTCACCAGAAGTCTACTTTTGAGATCCATGTCATTATTCAACTACAGATTTGAGTGGGCTCAGAGCTAAATTATGGGTAAGGGTGGAATAATCCTTTTTGCTGCAGTCTTTAAAAATTCCATTGTAGTGTAGTTGGTAGCAAGCATCAAGGAGCCACTCCTCATAATTTGGATCACTTACTCTTATGTTAGAGATATAACTGAGCATGTCCCAGAATTGCTTCATATTAGCAAACAGAAGAAATACTGAGTTATAACTGCAGATTGATGTGATCTGATGATTAAATAAAACTGAAGCAAAACAGATCAGTTGCAGTTGTAACTGTATTTATTTGCTCTCTAGAAATAGAAATTCTTCGAGGGGAGAACATATTTATTGAAAACAAGGTATTCTTGAGACTAGTAGACTAATAACTAAGAAGTACAGTTTATATTTTTTAAAACAAAATGATATTAGGCCCAAATCCAACCTCACCATATAGAAACAAAGGGATGTATTGGGTATGGGCTGAGCCCACTCTGTTTATACAGGTTTTCACATGACTTTTCTTTTACAAAGTACATGGAATGCATCCAAAACAAATACTGTTTTGTTAGATGAGTAGACCAAAAGGAAAAGCCTACAGAAAAGAGGATGGATGATCTTTCTTTAATGTCAAAACTGACATAAACATACTCCCCTCCCCCAATCTTTTTACTCAAGATAATTTTCTCAACAAGACGCAGATTGCTTCAGTCTTTGCCTATCACTCTTTGAAGCACTGTCCTTATTATTAGCAGTGGGGGCAGGGTTTCCTTTGAGGATTTTTACAGCAGTGAAGAGTTCCTCCTTTAAATACTTTCACATGATGAGGGAATTCCACTTTCAAAGTGCTGTCATCCCTGTGGCTTCTCTACCATAAGACAGTTTATTCTTGGATAAAGGTCCTTCTTAGCTCAATTGTCATTAAGGACTTTCTTTTCTGATGGATTCTCTTTCCATAGAGCTTTTTTTTTTTTTTTCTGAAAGATTTAGGAAAGCAACTCAGAAATGTCCTTTGTTAACCTTGTTAGTGATATTGGCCATGATTCTCTTTAAAAATGTATTCTTTCAAAAGTGATTCAAGTCTTCAACAAGGTGGTTTTTCTAACCAGTCTCACTGATCAAGAGTTCAGTGACATATCAAATAATAGTGAAAAATTAGTTTCCTTGGGAATGTTAATGAATCTCAGCATAATATACCTGAGAAAAGTTAAGAGTCTAGAATGTTGAGGATTTTCAAGTGGTTTATAACAATCTTGACCTGAAATTTTGCAAATCAGAATTTTTTCTTTATGATGCAAAAGGACACTGAATTTGAAGGAATTTTGTAATACTATTATTAGTTTTTGGTTTTAGTTTTTTTTAGTGTCTCTTCCAACATGGAAATAGTTATTGAACGTAAAACCTTATTATACACTCAAAAATTTGTACAAGCTGGGCATGGTTGTACATGCCTTTAAGCCTAGCAGTCTGGGAGGCTGAGACAGGAGGACTGCAAGTTTGAGCTTGAACAACTTAGCAAGTCCTTGTTTCAAAAATAAAAAATGAATTTCAAAAGGACTGGAGATGTAGCTCATTCTGAGTTCAGTCCCCAGAACTGAGTTTAGTTCCTATTACTGTCAAAAAAGAAACAAATGTGAAAATTTGGTGATCCTCTTTCCAACAGGTTTCTTAAATTGTGAATTTATTTTTTAAGTTATTAGAATACATAAGAATTGGAACAAAACCCTATTCAAAAAATGGTGCTGAGGAATGATGCTCCCTGACTTTTTCCTAAGAAGTGAGCAATCTTCTTCCCCACAAAATATAAGCAAGGCTGTCAGATAAATCTGTCCCAAAAAGTTAGATTAAGATGCAAGTAACAGGATATTTATCTTTTTATACTTTAATCATCCAAAGTATCTACTGAAAAAGCAAGCTTTCTTGAAGAAACTAGAGTCATTTACAAGTTAACAAACCAATTGACTATGTTTTGGAAAATGTCATAATGGAAGATTAATAATGCTTCAGGGACTCTGAAGACAAGAGAAAACATGGTAACAGAGATTTCTAAGTTTGGGGATGCTCTAAAAAATTATTGGATGATCTAAAATTGTCTCATGAAACACAAACCCCCAGTATGGCTATAATGTGAATGTGAATAAACAGTTATTCTTTAAAAATAATTGTACCCTTATGAAATATATTATTTTTCAGTTTTTGATCTTTGTTTTCAGGTTGAAAAAGTTAAATATGAGTCATATAGTAAGGACTTGCATTATTTGCTTAGTATGTCTTTTAAATTGCATTCTAACCCAAGATATGTGTCTTTCCTACTGTTCTGCCCCAGGTTGGCCCTCGTTCCATGATGTGATCAGTTCTGAGGCAATCACATTTACAGATGACTTTTCCTATGGGATGCATAGGGTGGAAACGAGCTGCTCTCAGGTCAGTTAACCCACCTGAAATCTCAGTAGGATGCACGTGGCACTGAAAATACTTTCAAGACTCCTAATTTTACAAAATACAGCAACCTGGGTCAAGTAACTGTTCATAAGGGCAGACAAGCACAACAAATTCTTATCAAAGTCTGAATGATTCCTCCATCTTTGAGTGTTAGAGTTAGGGTTAGGATTAGGGTTCAGGTTAGGGCCTGGCTAATGAAATACCAGTCCTTGGCATCAACACTATTAAATAGTTTTGGTAGGAAAAAAAATCTTTGTTTGACTCAGGGTCACAAGTTGTGAGCTATTCTTGGGGCATCTGAAGATTTTAGTTATATGGTCTTGTATAAAGTACTTTTTTGATAATCCCCATGGCCCTGCAATTACTGTTCAGTCCTAGTACTGATGGCTACAATATAAACAGTCAATGGAGACACCAGAACTGGTTTCCCTTGGGTGAATATTAGGAGGGAGGTTGAAGAGAAGCAATGTGTAGAAGCAGAAGCTTATTTAGGCTAAGTGAGTGGGATTATGACATAAAGTAATTCTTTTCTCTGCTTCTCCTGCTTCATAGACCTATCCTTATCTTCAAGGATGTTCTAATTACTTTTGTTGGTTCTTCTTTAAACAAATTAATGCTGGCTCTAAGGGAAGACATTAACACATTTTGAAGAGGGGTCAAGAATACTTTATTGAGAACCTTAAATTTGTGGACATTTTGTGCTTAAACTCAGAAATATAGCTACTTTCATAACACAGAATAAGAACAATAGTATTATTCTCTACTAGGCATCCCTGATTTACCTAATCTGTTTTAAATAAGTATAATGCACAATTTGAGAATTCTGGCATTGACATTCGTTAATACTAGAGTGTTTTGTCTGGAAATGTCTGTTGCATGGATCAGAGGTAAAGGAGGCACCATCAGGCAGCAAAGTGATTGCCACAGATACCTCCCTCAGGATTCTTCTGCTTGCCCTTTATCCATTTTTCTTTAACTACCTTGTCAAGCACAAGATTTTAGGGAGTGGGTGGCATATTTACTACCAAGCAGAGAGGGAGATGGGTTTGAACCTTACCATCTGGTATATTTCTGTTTTCAGTTTGTTTGTTTGTTTGTTTGTTTAAGCAAGGCTGGTAAGTTTACTGTCTTCTAAATATAAGGATCACTTCTAACTGGAAAAGCATATTGTATCTAAATCACATTTTCAGTTCACTCTTATTTCTCATAAATGAGACTCTGAGTGTGATAATGGCATTTTTGTGATGCTGAGTTTCATCTCCAGAGACTAATTTAATTGAACCGAATGGAGCCAGCATAACTGTATTTCTGGAAGCTCCCTGGGTTAATGTTTCCAGTGACCTTGTGAGATAGGTATTTTTATTCTCAACTGAGAAAACTGAGGCAACAAAGCAGGCAAATAAATTTAGGTAATAACATTCGTTGACTAAGTTAAGATTGGTTCAATCCTATTGCTATTTTTCTAAGAAGTTTTACAAAAGATATGCTCTGTAAGAAATGAAGCCCAATGCGTGATCATAATTAACAGACAACCACAAGTATGGGAGAGATTCTTCACTGCTTTCATTATGACTGCCACATGAAGGAAATACCCTGTGCATCCTGAGTTGTTCTCTAGTCATATTTGTTCTTTTGCTGTTCTACCTACTGAGTTGAAAAATTGCATTCTGATTCTTTCTTCCAAAAAGCATCTTTATAGTCAGTTTACCAACTCTGGTGGGCATATGTATCTTCTCCTGGCCACAACCATTTTCTAACGATTTTCAATTACAAACAGTTTTCCTTAGCTTTATTTATATTTTCAGCTCGCAATAAAATTCATTGCTTTTATTCCAGTTTTACTGACTACTGTGAATAATTGTTTGACAGCACCCTCTAATCCTCCAACCCCAACCTGCTAAGCAACACTTTGACAGGAGTTTAAATTCAGTGCAAAGAGGTAAGATTTGCATGGTCAAAGCTGGAGTCAGTAAAATAAGTCCCTCCTGGAAATACTTGGGGAATTCTTCCTTCTTAAGATCAAAATTCTACATCTGGAGTAAATGGGAGACTAATAAATCACTTGCCTTTTTGTAATAATCTTTAGGAGAACCGTCAGATCCCTGAGTTTACCCTAGTAGGATCTATTTGTGACTGCTACTATTGTTACTTGAATCTATGGTAGAGTCCTTTAAGTTTGTTTTAGATCATTATTAATTTGTTCTAAGTCAGCCAAATCAACAGAAAGGTAAATAGCCACTGATGCAGTTTTTGGTTAAACTCCAAACCTTACTAATCTTCTGCAGATGACAACTCATATATTGCTGATGATTAAAGATACCCATGTGTTATAATAGGGTTTCAAAATCACAGCCCATCTCTCTTTTTCTTGATCTTTCAGTAAAATCATAATGCTAAACTGGTGACTTCACAATCATTTCCTTAGCAAAAGATTAATATCACAAGCACAGAGGAAAAGAGCCGTTACCTACACACAAATGTCTTCAATAACAGTGGAAGAAAACAGAATACTACTGGCAAAGTAAATTGCATTTCTTCTTAAAACTGTTTTCTTTCTCATCCTGCTCCATGTGCCGAAGTGTAAAAACCCCTCTTTGAAAATGTTTCATGGTATAGATCAAACACTTAAGAGAAAATGACAATAATAAAGCCCAAACATCCTAGGAACAAAACCTTCTAGGACAGTGGGAAATACATCAGTGCAGAAATATGTAACTGTGTTGAATGTACTATTTGTGTTTCTCAGACACATGATTGAGAATTGCAGTCAAATTTTAAGGAATTATGTTAAATTTGATGCTCAATCACTATTTTTTAGGAAGTCCTTTCATTTGGTTCTCTGTAGGTTCTTGCCAACTTTTCTGAGTGGGAGACTTTGATGTGAAGGATTACTGTGGGAATTAAAATTTTTCTTTTAAACCATTATCTCATGGTTCTTGAGTGAGGACTAGAACATTCAGATATGATTTACATTTACCTGTAAAATAAAGAACTATATAACCATTAAAAATAACTTTCAAAACACACATCAAAAATTCTGTCCTGAAATAAATCATTAACAGCAGTTTTCAGAGATTTCTTCATCAAGCAACCAGTTTGTTTCAGTTACAACCAGGTGTGTGAGGGATTCCCAACACATTGCCAGTTGGCTGGGGCAGGAGGCAGAGCTTGTGGGCAGCTAAGGAAATGGTGCATCACTGACAACTTCCATTTATCATCCCAGCTTTGGACCAGGCTAGAAGCTGGAAGGAATGGGCTCCATGTGCTTTCCCCACTGGAAGAGCCTTCAGCGCTTGTACACTTTAGGGGAAACTGGGTAACAGCTGCTACAGGAGACTGTGTGTACCAGGGAGGAAGCTCATACAGTACTGTGTGGTTAGTCTTCCCTCAGACAAATGGCCTTGCCACTTGGCAGGCAATGAGTGGGCATGTAAGTGGTGGTACAGATTTTATAAATGAACCTCTGTCTATGCTTTGAAATGTTCTATTCTGATAACCTAATTTTGGTGCAAATCTTTCAGAACATCTTCTGACAATCACCATGAAACTGTCCCTGTCATTTTTAGAGGGATTCACACCTTTTCTGAAGATCTCCACATCCATTCCCAACCTGTTTATTTGTTTGCAAATGTTTTTGTTGCCTTTTCCTAAATATACTAACTTTTCCTACCTCTTACCCTACCCCCAGCACTGTATTTAGAATCGATGTTTTCATTTCTGTTTAACCAGAAGACTAGTCCCAAATTAGGAAATGAAACAACAAATTGAAAACCAACTCAGTTTAAGATTGAGTTACTTTAATTTGGATTTTTAAAAAATTATTTAGGAAATAAAGAGTATATGATTCACTCCTAAACAGCTCCAAGTATGTCTTTACTACTCTTTGTTTTTGGAATAGTGCAGAAAGAACCATTTTCTCATTATTCTCAAGAGATGATTAATAAAGGGAGACAGTATCATTTATTTTGCTCAAGTAGGTGCATTCTCTACACACACACACACACACACACACACACACAAAGGCTCTGATGTGGAAACTTCATTTCTCAGATGTCAGTGATCAAAGTGCCAGAGCTGCATGTGAGCCTAATAATTGTGTGCATACACTGGTCACTGAGAGCATTAGTTCCTGTTGGCCTGCACCCTGGCTGTTTCTGCAGGCAGAAATAGGTTTTTTCCCATGTCCACTGGGTAGGCATATATATTTTTACTGGTGCATCATAGCTGCTGATGCCTGAAAATTTGGCCTCAGTTGTTGCTAGAAAAAAAAAGCAATCTGAGATGTCAACTTCGATATTACCTAAACTTGCATTGAATGTGGTAAAAATAATGCAAGATTTGTTTTTTAGGCCTGTTTCATATTTTCCAGGTGATAGATCAAATCAGTTCAGGGTTCAGTTTTAGTTCTTTAATAAGCTGACACAGTATGTTGGTAGTAAAATAAGAATGCACTTTTAATATGGAAGTGCCCTATAGTCAAAGTTGCAATTTGTGCTATTTATTAATAAATAGGGAACTCCTATGAATTGAATTCAGCACTTTCAATAGGAAAACTTAAATAAACTATCAGTTTGGTTCTTTCCATTGTAATGAGCATTCTCTCCATTTCTGTCTTATCATCTCCATTTGTTATCTCAGCCCCAATTCATTGTCAACTCTTACTGTCTTTTTCTGAACTTTGTAAGCATTTTATACACTGAGCCAGCTTAGTGAAGATTAATATATCATGTACAGGCCTTTTTCAGTCATATTCTTACCTAAATCTTGATTCTTCCTCTTCTCAAAATGTTTTCCTCTAGATTCTTCCTTCAGGTTTTATTTCCAAAGTTATCCCAGGGAAGCCTGTACCTGCAAACTTTGCCTTGTTAGTATCACAATACCACATTTTTTGCCCTTAGCATTGATTTCTACCTACCATACTTTATAGTTCACTTACTTTCTTGTGTATTGTCTGTTTCTACCAGTAGGATGAAAACTCCTTGAGGCTAGGGACTTTTGTTTGTATCTCTGGAGTCTGGGATGATGCTCCATAAATGTAAAAATGAATGGAATTCACCCCAGCCTTTCGGTTTTGTTACATGAAAAATAGTATGTTTTCATGAATGCCCTGCATTAATGTCTCTATCTCCCTCCTTCTGCCCCAGCCCTGATGAGAGAGAATGGGAGACATTTAAGTGTGACATATCTCATCAGTCATCTCCTGAAAACTACCTAATATGGAAGGGGTTAGTGTAGGGCTTTATTCAATGAGCCAACCCTTTTGGAGACACTTTCTCTGGGCTGGATTTTGCTTAAACACCATCAAAACCAACAATCCTTTTTAGTCTTTCTAAACTTTAGGCCTTTTCTGTTTCTTCCATTTTTTGAGTAGTCAGTAGCATGGATTTTAGCTAAACAGCTTATTCTTTCTCCACATATTATAGTTCATTTGGGTAAAGAAGCCAGCATGACACTCTACTTATTGGAAGTGAGGAAAAAACAATTGCGTGGGCAAGAAACACTGCCATTTGCTATACTTACAGCCCTAGTGACTGTGACATAAATCTGCTGAGCCTTGCTGTTGCTTCCCTGGGTTCCAAGAGTATCCAATATTTGTCTGATGTTAAGTTTTACTGCCCATGAAAGCAAACATCACCTCCGTCATGGCCAGTTAAACAGTATCTTTCACAGTGGACTTCTGCATATCTGAAACCCACCCACCCAAAGCCAAAAGAAATGCCAGAGTGACAGGGGGTAGAGGTTTTATTCTGCCATGTTTCTTACAAGGAGAGATCAAAGGTCAATTCAATTCATACAATTACCGCAGTCATTTTTCAGCTGGCTGAGAGACTTCACACATCAAAAAATACAGTGGCTTTAAATGATTTCTGATATGTGCAGTTCTAGTGTTTTTTTTTTTATTCCCAGCATGTGGTATGACGCCTGCCAGAAACCATCTTTCAGCTATTGACAGGTGGATTAGAAATCATCCGGGATGCTTTTCATCATTTCTGCACAGGCTGGCCATCCATTCAAACTGCTTACCGTGTGTTCTTCTCAAAGCCGGCTTTGTACATACTTCTGCCTTACATGCTTTTCTTCTCTTTCAGTGTGGTGCTCATCTTGGGCACATTTTTGATGACGGACCTCGCCCATCCGGCAAAAGATACTGCATAAATTCGGCTTCCTTGTCTTTCACACCTGCAGACAGCAGCAGCGCAGAAGGAGACAGCAGGGTCAGCAGCCCTGCCCAGGCAGACAAAACCGAGCTGTAGAGTAATGGAGAGTGGTGAAAACAAAGTGTACTTAATGCACAGCTTATTAAAAATATCAAAGTGTTTATCTTCATAGATATATTTTTTCAAAAACTGCAAGGAAAGTTTTGAGCTATGATATGTTTTCTTCTGCTTAAACAGAGGCTCTGCCCATCTATGTATTTTGCTAGTGACTAGATCCAGAACTGTGTATAGCTTTTGCAAATGATAGCTGTGTGAAACTGGCGTTATTTTCTTTGAGCACACACCTTCTGTAGAGTTTTGTTGTTGTTTTTTACCCCCTTATTTAAAAAGTAGAGAGCACCTGATCTTTGGATGTAAAGATTGAGATTTGCTCAGCATAGGGACCAGAGCTGGGCAGTGCAGAACATTGACACATGGCCTTATGGCATTACACAAATCTACCTAAGATAAGGACTGATGTCTTAAACAACTTCTCAGCTTTGTGGAAAGTTTGAGCTAAGGTTGTTTTTTTCTCCTAAAAGGGTGAGAATGTCTAAAGTCTTTCCTTATGTTAGATTGTTGCCAGATCTGAGGGGGTGCACTGAGTGTTGTGGCAGAGAAATAAACATTACCTCACAATCAGACCCTTATTTTATTTTATTTTCCATTGAAAACATTGGAATGTAAGACAACTGTAAAATTTTGAGCCTCATTTTGTCTAAAATTCACAAAGAACAACACTTGCCCATTGCCTTTTTATAAGACCTCTTGACACCTAATACCAGCTGCAAATTGAAGAGCGTTTGAGTAAATTCCTCTGCATAAAGTAAAATACTGGGGACAACACACTTCATCAAGACACCAAAAGTTAGAAGAGAAAGTGGGGAAGACCAAGGATGAAGTCTTGAGTGCTAAAAAATCCAGTGTTGGGCAGAAAAGCTGACAAGACACTGCAAGTAACAGAACCCAAAGCAGAGATCTTATAATGGGATTTCAGGTGACCTCTGGAAAGATATTGAGTATTAACACAAAAATAACCACGCCTAACTTCTACACTTAACACTAATGTGCTGTGTGACAAGGGATAAGGCATTTAGCCTCTCTGTGCCTATTTTTTCATGTATAAACTGGGACTTACAATATTTGCAAAATGTATTGACACTCTCAGGGCAAATCTACTATATCACTACACAATTAAGATCAGTGTTATAAACTTAAACTGATCTAGTTTTAATTGCTGCAAAGGCGAAAGCCTAGGCATTTGAAGTGGAAAGAAAAAGGTTGACTTAGCTGATTGGTATGGAAACAGTTGGGCAAAGAGCCAGCACTTTTTCTTTGCAGCAATATTGCTGGTTTTACTTTGAGAAGCTTTGTTCAGCTGCTTTATAACTTTTAGTATGGTAGAATGGGTGTCAATATAAACAATAGGATTTTCATAGGTATGAACAAATACAAGCTGATACTGTTGTAACCAGATGTGAAGGCATGGTTTGTGGCTGATCCATATTGTATTCATAATTTTGAATGCTAATCTTGGAATTAAATTTTTTTAAATGTTATTTTTCTAAACCTTTGATAGTTTATGAAGACTGAAATCTTTACTTGTAAATACTAAGAAAAAATTAAGAAAGAAGGACATTTGGCAACTACAAAGGCACAATGGGAAATGAGAATGAAAGTTGTCACAAAGCAATGGGAGAGTGGCCAGTCAACATGATTCATCCCTCTTCAGACACCTCGAGGACACTCTGACATCTAATAACTCTTCACTGTTATCTGTGCTGCAGCGTTGAAATCCCAGAGGAATCACATTCTTACTTAGATGCTCCCTCAGCTCCAGATGTTTCACCCCAGATCCTAGGGTCACTTTGGCATTCACAGGTTTCATTCCCCTTTAGAAATAAGGTGTCAGATTTAAGACCAGTCTGGCCATCAGCATCCAGACTGTCCTAAAAGTCTGTCCCAACTTCACAGAGCTGTACATAACAGCACTTTTCAGCCACTCCGACTACATGTGGTAGCTTCCCTTATGCATTGGATATTAGCCAGAGTGTTGAGGTAGATGAGGGGTACAAATGAAGGGCGGCTTCTCACTTCCCAGAGATTCTGTATTGCCATTGTTCCTTCATTTTTATAGTAGGATTTTGAAATTCCCTAAAAAATGTTTTTAAAAAAGTGAAAATCTCCCTCCCTTTCTAAACTTTAGTCGGTTTTTCAAGGCAAGCCAATTTTTTCCAGCACCAACTTTAAGAAAAATGCAACATTCATCAAATGAAAAAGAAATAGGGTATACGCATGTGGTTTAATTCTAGATTGCATTTGGGTTTAAGTGGTATCAAATTTCAGTATATTTCTGTCTTATGTTAAAGAAATATATTACTAAAACATCAGTGAGCAATAGTGTCAGCTGTCGAGCACTAGATTTATTTTTGCAGGATATGGAGTGCAATGAACTGAGTCAATATGGTGAGGTGTATGTGATCTGTGGGAGTTATGCCATTTAACATAGGAAATGCAAAGGGCTTTCCCTCTGCGTTCCAGCATTACTGTACTGTTGGAAGACATGGAATTTTACCGTTATACAAAAATGCATCTATATAGTCATGCAGAATGGATCTGAAGAATGCAGCAGTATCTATCATAGTAAAAAGCATTTCTATCTATTTATACTTTTCACTTTTTAGATACATTTAAATTCTTAATGAAAACAGTATAGCAGTTTGAAAGCCTCTCCATGTTAATTGTGTTTAAAAATCTTGTTTAAATATGAAAAATGATGAAAGTGATTATCACTTAATTCAAAGGTCAAATTTTTTCTTGACTTAGATAGCTTTGTAATAATTTTTCTCCAGAGTTGAATACTTTTGAAAAATGACATGAGACTTTCATTAAGAACCCTTTTCTTATTATGTTTGTTGAATACAGAAATTATGTAATAAAATATCTTTATAAATTTTCTTTCTCTTTGATTCCTAAGGACTCCTGTTTTTTCTGACACAGTTGGCATGGATTATCAGGCTGCTCTGTTTACCTCCTTACCAGGCTGCTGGGTCTGTATAAAGACAAACCTTTCCTCTCAGGTAGCCTTTGGAAGTTGGGGCTCTGACAATAGGGTTGAGTTTTACTCTCTATGACCCAGACCATAGGAAAAACCTCTAGGGGCCTACAGGGATGGGGGAAAGGGAAACATTTGTAGAATCACTCAGCTTCACCTTACCTCAGCAAAATCTTCAACAGCTTGTGTATGTTTTTGTGCTTAAAATTTGGACCCTGGGGAGTTTTATCTGATCACTCTGTGGGTAAAAATGTAAGAACAATACCATGCTGGTGCTTAGGCTTCTGTTGCAAAGTCTGACAGGAAACTTACACAGTGGTCAAGGGAGATATGTGCAGTTTCCCACTGCTCACAGATTAATGTTCATCTTTAAAAGTCATCTCTGCAGATGGGTTTTGGTATGTTTGGTGTTTTATTTGTTTTGTTTTTGTTGATTTGTTTATTTGGGGAAAAAGTAGGGTGGTGAGACATTTTGTTTTTCAACCATTTCTTTAAGTGATATTCCTGAGACCCTGGTCCTCAGGCTGCATCTTCAGCACCACCTAGAGACTTGCTAGAAATACAGATGTGTGGATTCATCCTGGGCTTAAAAATTTTGGGCTGATGCCTTAGCAATATGTGTTTTAGAAAGCTAGTTGTGTGATTCTCATGTTTGTTCAGGTTGGAACCACACTCTTGAAACTCGTAGCAAAAAGACTTTAGTTAGCGTTAATTATAAAGGCATTATTATCTGACTCTCAGAAATGGCCTGTTTTATCACTACTAGTTCCTCTGTAGAGATGGATCAGAAAGATTTCTCAAAACTTCATGTCTTTCACCTGTTTCTATTTTTCCTTGTCCACTCATCTTGTTCTGGAGGACTCACCTGTCCTCACTAAATAACATCATGTTAATTTCTATTTGTGTTCTGGGATGAACAGGAGCTCTGCAGGGAACCCTAACTGGGCCTTTCTAGAACCTCAAGATGTGCATGGTAGGGTTCTGCCCAGACAATCCTAGAACAGATCTCAGTTTTTAAATTTATATGGAATCTTCTTCATCTTTTATTTCTTTGTTCCTCTACCTTTCATCAGCATCATCATGGTTTATTTGTGCTATTTGTTTTTAATTGCTGGGGAGCAAATCCAGGGTTTCTTATAGGCAAGTGTTCTACTACTGAGCCACATCCCAGCCCATAGTCTTGGTATTTTTTTACCATGCAAGATATCTCTGCAAAGGTGCCACATGCTGGAATCTCAGCTCCTTTTTTTTTTTTCTCTTTTCGTTTTTTTCAGAAAAGTGCTATTACTATCCATATCTTAACAACAAGATAGCAGGTAGAAGATTCTAGCATACAAAAGAAAAAGTTGAACTTAAGAATAGTTTGTGGGATAAGCTCATAAGTACACAGCTCCAACATCTAGTCAGTGTTCATTAAGCTCCATGTATCTGATGAAAATTTTATCATTTTGATATGGAGCCTCAAAAAATACCCCATTCCATTAAAGAAGATTCTGGCAAGAACTCTTCCTGTCCATTTGCTACCAGGAACTAGTCTTGTCCTAGACCAACTTTGAAAAGTATTGGCCTAGAAATAACTGTAGGCTCCATATCACAGGGGCCATGCTAATCTTCTCTGTATCATTCCAATTTAGTATGTGTGCTACCGAAGTGAGCACTGAGCTCCAAACTAGGTTGTTCGAAGCACACCCTCCACTCACACCTGCATGGCTACCACATGAGCACGGAGCATTCATGGAATCTCATGGGTGAAGGCCAGTGTGACCTGGGGGATTTGGGAGCCAATTCAGCTCCTTTAGCTCATATGACATTTTCCCCAATTTTTAATTTGATTACAGACCATGTTAACTTCTCAGGTTATGGAGACCACAGAGGCTTATTCCTATGTTAAAGTATTCAAATCCCCTGCACTCAATGTTTGCCCTACTACTCCCAACAAACATTCAACTCAACCCTTGTTAGCATCCAGGCTGGTTTAGACTTGACAGATTTTCTAGAATAAGCAGAAGGATAAGCTAACTATCACTCATTAATTGCTTATGATAGAAGTGCAGAAGTGTAAATAGCCAAAAGCAAAGGACAAGAAATTTTAAATATTGGGCAGCCCAGGAAAGAGGATTTGCCTGCCCACAAATCTCTGTTCACAAGGTTTTCAATTCCACTATGGGACTTCTCACTTTAATGATATATATTAGATAATCCCTTTAAGTCAATTACTTGCACTATCCTTTCCAATGTGAGGTAGGTGGTCTTATGTCCATTTTAAAGATGATGGTACTAACCTCAAAACAGTTACAATGTACATCACTAATAAGGCATAGCGAAGCTCAAACTGAAATCCAAGTTCACGTGACCTCAGAGGCTGTGCTCCCAACTCCACACTAAACTATCTTTATGCAGAGTACTAGCTACATGTAATATTCAGTTATGAGTGGGCTTTAACCTGGGGACAAAAGGTATTGTCATTTAATTATTTCAAGTTAATTGCAATTTGTCCCTCCAAAATATATTTTGCAGTGTGATAATTTTATTTAGAGAGGCAAAGTTTTGTGTGCCCTGCAGTTTTGGTGACAAAGAGTTTTCTTTTCCTTGAGGGGAACTTTAATACTTTTTAAAAATTCCTACTGCCAAGGTGAAAAGATAAACCATATTCTGGCCTTATGGTGGAAAAAAAGGTGAAAAGATAAACCATATTCTGGCCTTATGGATGCACAGAAGTAATACTAAATATGCATTTGACCCAAACATCCAGTTTCTAGCAAAGTTGATCCAGTTAATCCATTCTTGCCCAGAAAGACACAGAACCTGTGTGGTAGGGCTGGGGTTAGCATGTCCTTACTGATGCCCCTAAGTCAGTGAGATTCTGCAGTGGGAAAGTGAAGGAAGGGGACAGATTCCTGAGGGCTCAACTGAAACCTAGGGCATGTCTGTGGGGCATATGATGGACCTATCTCAGGAACTCATGGAATAAAGAGGTTTGTTTCTGTTTGATTACAACTCATGACAGATTGATAACTGCAAAGGCATTCAAACTTGGGGGGTTGCCCCCCTTCCCTTTAACACTACAGCTTGTGAGGCTAGTCTGCATCTGGTGTTTGTTAGATGACTGTGTTGCATCATCCTCCTGATTGCTGGGGAACATCTCCCAGCATTCCAGCAACTGGAGAGAAGACTATGGGGCACCAAATGGCCTCATCCGGTTTACATCTTCATTACTGTGCTTCTCACATACCTGCTTACATCTGGAAAAAATCTTCAGGTAAACCTCTTGGGCTCTTTCTCTAAAGAGTAACTGTAATTATTAGGGCTATACCCAAATTCAGCTTAGAATAGGTATGCGGCTGAACTTCAGCCAAAATCCTGTGCCTGACTAAAGGAGATTTTCTTTCTTTTTTTAACATCAGTTACATGGGAGAGCCTTTCCCCACACATGGCCATTGAGGTTCCTGATTATCTTTACCCAGGTTTTCTAATGCACTGAGGTAAAAGACATGGAGACTTCCCTGAGGAAACAGAGATTTCTTCAAATCTTCACCTGTTTCTTTTCCTCAGTACTGTCCCAAAGTTCTAATATGGGTTGTAGAACATGCCAAATTTTACAGATGCCAAGCCTTTTCTCTACTAAGCACTCTCACATGCTTTACATGACTAATAGTATCAAAGGAAAGCAAAGCAAAAGCCAAAACCCTTATAAACAAAGCCAACTGTGGTCTCTACACTGTTTTCTGCTTATCCTCGTTGTATGGATGGGATTCATCTGTTCAGCACACCTTCATTAAATTACTAATGTACCAGGCACTGCTAGGGACAGGAAACCCAAAACTCAGGCTCAGTACTCACAGTTAGTTGGATAAGCAAGTACGTAGCTAACCATACACAATGTTGGCATGTTGCCTAGGATTATACAAAAGTGCGAATGAAGTGGAATGAGACATGGAAAAAGAAATGATCCTCCTAAAAAAGAAATATAGCAGGAGGATATGTTGCTCAAAGACTCAAAGAAGGTTTCATATAGAGATGAAAGAGAACTAGAGTTTTGAAAAATACGAAATTTTTCATGTAGAAGAAAGCAGAACAAAGTGGTCCAGGGAAACAGACACTTGTGGTCTTTTGGTATCTTAAATTGACTTTTGCTTATTTTGACAAGTTTTCTAAAATCACACTATAAGATACTATCTCATTTGTATTTACTTTTATTTTTATGTGTGTGTGTGTGTGTGTGAAAGAGAGAGAGATGGAGAGAGAGAGAGGCAGAGACAAAGAAAAGAGGAAGAGGAGGACCTTAGAGCCTTCAGCAGTCATTTCTGACTTCTCTGTCCTATATATCTGAAGAGAAGGCAGCTTCCACTGAGCTTCCCAGTTGGCCTCATTGTTGGTTTTTGTTCTGCTCTCTCCAGCCCAGGGCAGGCCATCCTCGGTTAATCTCTATTACTGCAACATTTGCCAAACAGGCTTCCTGTCTCAAAGCTCTCTCTCTTCCTCCAGGCGCTGCAGACCAGCCAGTAATGGTCATCTGGCCACATCCCCTGTAGGCTGTGCTACAAACCCACCATAGTCAAGCCTGCGAAGAGCCTTCAAAATCTGGTCAGTAACAACCTGCCCTTTCCAGCCTTTTACCAGATGTAAGATGCTCACTCATTGTGGTTTTAATTTGCATTTCCCTGCTGATTAGTGAGTTTGAGAGAATTTTGTCATAGATCTGTTGACTATTTGTATGTCTTCTTTTGAGGGATGTCTTCAAAGTCTGCCCATTTTTATTTTTATTTTTTTTTTTTATTTTAAAGAATAAAACAGAAAACAAAGCAAATCAGAACAGAACAATGCAAGCAACACAGGACTTCAAAACAAGGCAACAGGAAATTGATAGTGGCTACTATAATGTCTCTTGTTTTCTTCTAAGTAGTTGTCCTTACCTTCACTCACAATAAAATCAAACAGAACAAAATAGTATACAATTAATAAAGAAAGAATAAAAACATTATGGGGCTTCAAAACAAGATAATAAAAATCAACAATGGCTACCATAATATTTCTTGTTTTCTTCAAAATAGCTGTCCATACCTTCACACATAATGAAATCAAATAATAGAAAACAGACTAAAACCAGTCAAAACAAAAGAATGAAAGTATTATAGGACTTCAAAACAAGATAATAGGGAACCAACAACGGTTACTATAATATATCCCATTATCTTCAAAATAGCTGCCCATAGCATCAGACACAGTAAAATCTAACAAAACAAGACAGAACAAAACCAAACCTAACAAAACTATAAAAGAAATACAAGAATTCAAAACAAGATAATAAGAAATGAACAGTGGTTACTACTTTCCCTTTTTAGCCATTTCCTCTCCTATCACTTTCCTAATATCTATGGTGCTTTTTGGATCCCACTACCTCTTTCAGTTTTTTAGGCTAGGGAGATAACTCAGTGTTCATCTGTATGAGTCCAAACCACTTCACTCATGAGCATAATCTCCAGTTGTACCCATTTACCTACAAAGCCTCGAGATTATCCCACTTTATAGCTGGGTAGCTTTCCATTGTATGAAAATATCATTACCTTTCTTATCCATTCTGCAATTGATGGTCAAGTTACCTTTACTTTTTTCTGGTCTCCTGTCATGTGGAACAATTGTTTTCTCTCCTTTAAATTTTAGTCTATAAATTTCCTTTTGAGTTAAATGTGTTTCTTGTATACAGTATATTGATGGATCTTGTTTCTTTATCCACTCTCCCTGTGTTTCTTTTGATTGGTGAATTGAGTCCATCTACATTAATGGTTACAACCAGCATACATTGGATCATCTCTGCAATGCCATCCTCCTGTTGTTGCCCCTCCACTTTTCCCTTCGTTCAACTGCCTGTCCTGTTTGGTGATCTACCTCTGCTGCTGCTCCCAGAACCATGGTCATCTTAATCTCTCTCTAGAACATCCTTCAGCACTCTCTGTAGAGTTTCTTTGGTGGTTCTGAATTCCTTCAGTTGTTCTTTATCAAGGAAGTAATTTATTTTTCCATCAATTTTGAAAGATAGTTTTGCAGGGTACATCAATCTGGGTTGGAAGCTGTTCTCTTTCAGGATTTGAAACACTTTACTCCAAACTCTTCTTGACTTGATGGTTTATGTTGACAAATGATTCTAATTGGCTTTCCTTTATAGGTGATCCATTTCTTTTCTCTAACAGTTTTACTATTCTGTTCTTGTGCTGAATTCCTGGGATCGTGATTATTGTTTGTCTGGCTGTAGATTTTCTTTGGTTTTGGCTAGTTGGAGTTCTGTATGCCTTGCTTATGTGCATGCCAGATCCTTTTCCCATGTTTGAGAAGTTTTCTGCTATTACTTCTGTCAATAGCATTTTTGTGAACCCCTGCTTCTTCACTGTTACCTATCACTCTTAAATTATTTTTCTTTGCATCCTCTTGCAACAGTTGAATTGTTATTTTCTGGTTCTTTGGTATTTTTAGGATATCTTTCTTTTCAGGATCACTAGCTGCCATTCTGTCTTCAAGGTCTGAAAGTCTATCTTCAGTATCTTTCAAGCAGTTTTGCCGGCTTTCCGTTGACGTTTTAATTTCCTGGATATCTCTTTGCATCTGTTTTTGCATTGTAATTCCTTCCTATATTGTTCATTCAAGGTTTCCATCATTTTCCTATGCTCCTCTTTTTTTTAATCTATGTCTTCTTTAGATATGCTCAGCAATTCTTTCATTATGTTTGTGATTTCTTCTTTTACCTGAGACATTATTTCTGATCTGATTACTTTTACAGTTTCATGAAGTTGTTTCTTTACTTCAGTTGCTATCCTCTCAGAGATTTCAGGTGTGTGAGTTCCATTTTCTTCTATGACTATATCCCCAGACTTGTTCTTTGCTGGCTGGAAGTCTGAGACTGCCTCTCTCTAGTGCAGGAGAATGGGACAGGCACCTGGGTCTCTGAACCCAGGCTCACAGGCAGGGTGTGAGGCAGGCTTCTCCAGATGTGTGCAGATACACTGAGGCTTTCCTGATGGCTAGGGGTGTGTGATAGTGGGGCTGCTTCTTCTCTCAGCCTCCATATTTATACCAGCACTCCCACAATGGTGGCAGGCACATGGTGGTGTGCTTTTCTGATTTTCCCAGTGGGTGCTCACTGCCCAAAAGAAGTAAGGGTCTCCAATGGTGGCCTGTGGTGCATGGGGCTTATCTGGCTGCATGTCCCAACCCATGCTGGTTGCACATGTGAAGCAAGCCAGTTAGCAGAAGCAGATCTGGCTGGATCCCTCTGCCCGCACTGCCTTCAATTTTTTTTTTTTAAATCGGTACCAGGGATCAAATTCACAACCGTGTGCTTGTAAGGCAGGCATTTATGCTGCTGAGCTAAATCCCCAAACCCCACTGCCTTCAATTTTTAAATTGTATTGTTTCATTTCATACCATTGTTTGAGTTCCTCATATATTTGGGACATTAGTTTATTATCAGGATTAATCCTTTATCAGACTTGCAAATTTTTCTTTTATTTCTTCACTCTATTAATTATTCCCTTTTATGCATAAGCTTTTTATTTTGATGTAATCCCATTTGTCTATTTTTTTTTTTTGCTTTTGTTGCCTGTGCTTTTGTTGTCATATTTTTAAAAATCATTTCTGGGCCAGTATAGTGTAGTTTTCCTCCTGTTTTGTTCCAATGATCTTAAAACTCGGTTCTATTTTTGAGCCTTTAATCTATTGAGTTATTTTTTGTAAATGACCTCATGTTAGAGTCCAGTTTCTTTCTACTGCATATGAATATATAGTTTTCCTACCACCATTTATTTGCTGAAGACATTATATTTTACATTTATATATATATATATACACATATATACACCTATATACATAAATATATATCTATATCATACATATATGATGCCTTTTATTTCTTTCTCTTGTCTAATTGCTTTGTCAAGTATTTTTAATACTATGTGTGAAGGGAGATTTTGAGGGTGAGTATCCCTGTTTTAGGATAGGGTTTCAGCTTTTCACTGTTGAGTATACCATACTGTGGCTTATCACACATAACATTCATTGTGTTGAGATACATTTCATCTATACCTAATTTCTTGAGCATTTTTATTATGAAAAGATATTAACTATTGTCAAATGCATTTTTTACATGTAAATTGGATGATTTATATAGTCCTTCATCCTGTTAAAGTGATATTAACTCATCTTTTGCATATGTAAAAACATGTTTGCATTCTATACTTGATCTTAGCCAAAGGCTGAGAAATGATTAGTATTTTGGGATATTTACTTCTCATGTAAATGCTCCATTCAGTGTATGACTTAATTTGGTTGAACAGCATTTTGTTGAAGAGTGTCCCCTCTATATTTTTCCAGATAAATTGACTTGTAGTATTCTTTTTTGTGATATCTTTATTTGACTTTGGCATCATGGTACAAGAGAAAAGAGTTCAGAAGTTCTTCCTCAGCTTCAGTTTTTGGGCAGAGTTTGTGAAGGGTTAGCATTCATTTTTTAAATGTTTGGTAAAAGTCACCAGGACCTGCATTTTTCTTTGATGGAAGAACATTTTTATTGTTGCTGAATTTATTCTTTATTAATATGTCCATTTTTTTATTTCTTCATGATTCTGTCTTGTGGTTTGTATATGTCTAGGAATTTATTCCTTTCTCCTAGTTAATACAAGCTTTTAGCATATAATTGTCTCTTATAATTCTTTGTCTTTCTGTTATATGAGTTGTAATTTTTTTTTACATTTCTGATTTTAATTGAGTACACTTTTTTAGTGCAGTTATTTTGTACATTTTGTTTGCTTTCAAAAAAAAGCCAACTCAATTTTTTGATATTTTACTGCATATTATTTTTATTCTATTTTATTTCTTTTACTCTGATATTTATTATTTGTTTTCTTCTGCTAACATTGAGCTTAGTTTTTCTTCTTTTTTCCATGTATCAAAGTATAACAATAATTTATTTGAAATTTTTTTTCTAGTGCTGGGGATTTAGCTCAGTGGCATAAGTGCTTGCATGGCAAGCATGAGGTCGTGAGTTTGATCCCAGGTACCAAAGGAAAAAAAAAAGAAATATTTTTTTTTACTTTTTGATGTGTTTATGGTCATAAGCTTTTCTCTTAGAACTGATTTAGCTACATTCTGTACATTTTTAGTGGGTTGTTTTAATTTTCAATTGTTTTAAGACATTTTCAAATTTCTCTTTAACTTCATCTTTCATCTATTGGTTGTTTAGGCCTGTGTTTAATTTTCTAATACATATGCATTTTCCCATATTCCTCCTTATTGATTTCTAGTTCTATACCGTTGCAGTTAGAAATACTTTCTATGATTTCAATCTTCTTAAATTTGCTAGGATTTGTATTTTAGCCTGTGTATGATCTGTCATGAGTAAAGCTCTATGTGTGCTTGAGAAGGCCTCTTTTCTTTCTTTTCTTTTCTTTTTTCTTTTTATTGCAGTGAAAATAGAATCTCTGCCCTCATGCTTGCCAGACAGGTGCTGTGCCGCTGAGCTATATTCCTAGCTCAGGATATGTATTTTGTTGCTGTTGGATAAAATGTTTTGTAAATGTTTGCTGGGCTTATTTTATATTAAGTGTTATTCATGTCAAACTTTTTTCATTAATATCCCATCTGAATGATCTGTCTATTGTGGGAACTAGGATAATGAATCCCCCTACCATTACCATATTGCAATTTATCTTTCCCTTCAAATCCTTTAACAGTTATTTCACATTCTTAGATATGCTGCTATTGGGTGCATATGTTTATAATTAGTATATGTTCTTGATGCATTGACCCCTTTATCATTATATAATGTCATTTTTGCTCCTTTTTACTTGAATTATATTTACTTTGATATTTGTATAACTAGGTCTGTTCTCTCTCTCTCTCTCTTTTTTTTTTTTTTTTTATCGATACCAGGGATCGATCTCACTACTGCTCTTGCAAGGCTGGTGCTTATGCCGCTGAGCTAACTTCCCAAGCCCGGTCTGTTCTCTTTTAGTTTCCATTTACATGAGATACTTTTTGGTATCATTACTTTCTGTTTAATTGTGAAGTGAGTTTTTATAAGTACCATAGAGGTAGGTCCTTTATTTTTTTTTATCCATTCAGTCACTTTATGTCTTTAGATTGGAGAATTTAATTCATTTACACTCAAAGTAATTATTAAGTAGAGAGAACTTACCACTTCCATTTTGTTCATTGTTTTCTGTTTGTTTTGCCAATTCTTTTTTATGTTTTCCTTGCCTTGCTGCCTTCCTTTGTAGTTGTAGTTATGCTTTGATTTCTTTCTATTTTTATTTACTCAGACTACTATAGGTTTTTGCTTGTAGTTATAATGGGGTGCAGTTTTCTGATACAAAATACCTAACTCCCATTATTTAGGAAGTGGTTTATTTGGCTCATGATTTCAGAGGGTTAGTCCATGGTAAGCTGACTGCAAAGCAGAAATGTCATGGAAGAAGGTACTATCAGAGGAATGCTGCTTACCTCATAGTGGCTAGGAAACAGTTCAGGGGACTAGCAGAAGAGAAGTGTCCAAGGAGTAGATAGAGTACTCACAGTCACACCTCCGTGACCACATAGACACACCCAGAAGCATGCTTTAATAATTTCCTAGTTTGCTCTCAGACCAATTAAGCTGATAGAAGCTTAACTGTTACATTCTATCTACTCTCTGGTATGCAAGTACATCTCCTTAAACCATACTTATCTCCAAATAAAGACAAGAAAATCATACTCTCACTTAACCTGATAAAACTATCTTTCTAACCAAAAAAAAAAAAAAAAAACGATTGATTTCTGAAGTTTGAACAGTTACAACATTGCTCAAAAGTCCAGGTCAAAGTCTTCTCTGAGACTAAAGACAAATTTTTAGCTGTGAACCTCTATAACAATTGAAAGGCAAGTTACACAATCTCAATGTATAATAGCATAAAGCAGTAGTAACATTTGCAGTACATCATGATAAGATGGGAGTCCTGGAAGATTTGAGTGACCCACTCCTGTAGCTTTGCTGGTTACAGCACACATGACCACTGTCTTGGTCTGTCTGTGTTCGCTTCCTGTGACTTTCCTTGGCAGACATGCTATATTTGACTTCCTGGAGTCTCCACTACACTTTCAACTTCATTCCTATAGATGCATGCACCAACATCACAGGGGTACATAGCTTGAACTCCCAGGCCTTCTTTTTAAATCTGGAGTAGAAGCCTCCATGATCCATGACTCTTACATTTATCATGCCTGAACAACCAGCATCACATAAATAACACCAAGGTCTGATAGCAGTGCAACCTTAGCCAGGCCCTCTTAAACCCTGGCTTCAGTGGCTTTTTGGCTGCCTGGAAGTAAATACTGGGAACCACTTCCTTAGGTATCGCTTTGATAGCAGGGGACCAGGGTCTTTCTTTTTAAAGGAAATATTTGTAATTTTACAACCTTAAGCCTGCACAGGGTAGGGTCTTGCTGTATTTCTGAGAATCTTCTCTCCTTTCATAGTAATTGTTTTCTGTTTGCTGTTACTACTCTTTTCAGAACTATACCTCCTTTGGCCCAGTTTCACACATGGTTCTTTTTGGGCTCATACATAAGCTTTTGAAATCTTTCTGCTTTATTTTAATCAGGATTCTGGTCTTCTGAGCTCTAGGCAAAATTACCCATTAGGCTTTGTATACAGCATTCAAAGACCTTTCTAGCCTACATCTCCAAACCTTTCCAAATTCCTCTCAAATGACTTCTGAACCACATAGTTGTAGTCATTGCAACTTTTCTTGTATTAGCCAGTTTTCCCATAGTTGGTACAAAATATCTGATATCTACAACTCGAGGAGAGATTTATTCGATTCAGTATTTCAGAGGGTTCAGACCAAAGATGTCTTGCTATAAAGCAGAAACATCACGATGGAAGGTCTTGGTGGAAAAACGCTGTTGACCTCATGGAAGCTGGTAATGAGATCACAAGAATAGCATGAGAATGGAAGGATTTAAATACCAGAGTACTCAAGATCATGCTTCCATGACCCACTTAAAAATGTGCATTTCTAATCTCCTAGATGTCTGTCAATCAAGTTGAGCATCCAGCTTTGCTATCACATTGAGCTTACATAGAACATTTTAAAACATTTTATTTCAAGTTGATAACAACTTTGAAAATATTGTTTTGTTTTTCTTCCTTCCTTCACTCATTCCATGATTTTGATGACAGAATTTGTATCATTTTGTAATTTGTATTCCTTGACAATTTTTTCAGCAACAGCTTCTATTAACATTTCTTTTATCCCTTTTAAAGATAAAATTGCTTTATGCATCACTACTAAATTCCTAGATTGTTATGAATATTTATTACTTGTACCATTGAGTTTTGTGCTTTTGTTGCATTCATGTTATTAATTAGTGGCATTTTGCTTCTGCTTAAATAAATTCCTTTAGCAATTCCTGTAAGACAGGCTTACTGTTGATGAAACCATTTTACTTTTCCCTAAGGGAAGTTTTCTTTCTCTCATTTCAGAAAGACAACTTTGCTAGGTAAAGTATTTTTGGCTGGCAATTTTCTTTTTCATTAGCACTTTTAATTTATTATTCCACTCTCCTAGCCTGTAGGGCTTCTGCTGAGAAATCATAGGTAGTAATATTGGGGTTCTTTATATGTTATATGTTTCTTTTGCTGTTCTCAGAATTTTTCTTTTATTTTTGATAACTTGATTATTAATTTCTTGGTGAACTCTTCTCTGAGTTGAACTCGATAGAAGACCTTTATATGTACTGTATCTAGATGTTGACATCATTCTTCAGATTAGGAAAGATTTTAGTCACTGTTTATGATTTCTAAAATTTTTTCTGTTTCATGTTCTTTAATTTCTGTTATGTGTAAGTTAGTTCTCTGGATGGTGTCTCATAATCCCCATACATATTATTTATTATTTTTCATTATTTTTTTTTCTTTCTGCTCCTCTGATCAGATAGTTGTATAATGTACATAAGTGATCATCAAAGATGTATCAGGTAACTTTTCTTAATTTTGTGCTTTATATAAATGGTACCATGCTGTGTACTGTCGTCTGTGAAAATGTTTTCATTCAACATTTTCTGATTCGTTCATCTTGTTTATGACAATACTTCATTCATTTTGTAATTGTATACTATTTCTTTGTGTCATATATCATAATTTTTAATAGATGTTTCTGCAAATAGACAATTGGAATTTTTCCAGTTTTCATTATGACATGCACTGTTGTATAAAGTTTTATTGTGCATAACTCCTAGTATCCAGATTAAGGTTAATTTTCTATTACAAAGAAATATTCTGTTTTAACAAAGAATCACAAATTTAGTGGCTTAAAACATTGAAACTTTATTTTCCTACAGTTTTGTAATGCAAAATCAAGCATGAAATTTACTAAGGTTAAAATAAAAATGTGAGCAGTGCTATATTCCTTTTGCAGATACAAAGAGGGAATAAGAATCCATACATATTACTGCTTTTTCCATCACCTAGAAATCATTCTTCAATCTTTGCATATAGCCCCTTCATTTTATTTTTTATTTTTATTAGTACCTATTTGCAGCACATAATAACTACAGTTTTCAGGGGGACGGGTACATGTACATAACACATCTTAATTCTTTTTTCATTCCTTTACCCTCTCCACCCTACCCCCAATCCCCTTCATTTTAGAAAGAGCAACCCTGCATCAAATTCTTCACACACTGCCATCTCTCTGACCACCATTATGAGAAAATGTTCTCAGGTTTTAAGGACCCATTTTGTTATTCAGGGCTCATCCAGAAAATCCAAGAAAATTTTTCCATCTCAAATCCTTCACTTTAATCATATCTGTAAGATCCATTCAGTTATGGAAGGTAACATATTTATAGGTCCTAGGAATTGGAATATGGCATCTTAGGATGTCTTTTAAAATGTGCAAGAGCTTCTATAGGCCACATCCCTAAGAATGAAAATGTTGTTTCATAGTCTATGTGCTTTTTCAATTTTACAAGAAAATGATAAGTAGTATTCCAAGGGGATTTCTATTTCTAGTGACAATATATAGGAATCCTTGCATCTTTTTGTCAGTTATTTGTGTGATTAGACATCTTTATTTTTAACAATCTAATATGTGTCAGGTTTTTTGTTTTGTTTTGCTGTTTTGTTGTTGTTGTTTTTGTCTTTTTGAGACAAGGTCTCTCTATGAGGCTCAAGTTGGCCTTGAGCTTACTTTGTAGCCCAGGCTGGTCTCAAACTTGCAACAATTCCCTTGCCTCACAGTCATATTAAATTTGATTTGAAGTTCCCTCATTACTAATTATACAGAATATCATTTCCTATGTGATTGACTGTATGTTTCCTGTGCTGTGAAAAGTCCCTATCTATATTGTTTGATCTTTCTTTTTGGTATTAGCTACCATATAAAAAGACTTACTTGTGGATAGTCTTCTTTTTGGAAATTATATGTGTGGCAGTACATTTCTCTCAGTTTACTGTATTTTTTTCTTTATAGTGACTTGTATGCTTTGCTTCTGGGGAACAGTAATTCTACATTTTAACATAGTTTGAGTTTATCAATATTTTCTTCCATAATTTTCATTTTTTAAAATTACACTATATTTGCAAGAATGATTAACACATGTCTATTAATAGAAACTTTTGTCTTTGTCCTTACTTTCTGCAACTGAGAGTGTTGTTGTAGGTTTATCTTTTTTTATGAACATTCACTTTTTATTTTTATTTCTTTTCTTCTTTTTTACTTCTAAATAGTGCATGTTTGCAGTTAACAATGATTGCATTCACTACAAAGTATTGGTATGTGTACATAACACATTTCAGTTCCCTTAATTTTTGCCTTTTCCTCATCCCCGATACTTCTAACATCAGATTTATTTATTTTATAAGACCTTATAAAGTTAATTATCATATATACAGATTGAAAACCAGACCAAGACGCCAAAGGACATATAAAACATGTAATACAATTACAATTGTACTAGGTCAAGGTATGCTTTTAGATTTATTGTGGGCCTTGGATTACAATACCTTTGCTTTTCTTTCTATATTTTCATATTATTTGTTTTATTTCATTATACATATAATGTTTTCATATAAGAGAAGCCATGCAATATTTAAACTTGTGTGTCTAAATTAGTTCACTTAACATTATGGTCTCAAGATGAATCCACTTTCTCTTTTTTGGTAATAGTTTTATTTTTATCATGAACTCTTGAATTTTATTCAGTGCATTTCTATCCATGTTGAAATGATGGTAATCATTTCTAGTATTTTTATTTTATTTTTTATTTAAAGAGAAACAAAAGCATGTAAAGGTTAGAGATAATACAGAATTTAAAAAAATAAACAATAAGAAATCACTAGTTAATAAATTACATATTGTCCTCTTAGAAACAGTTGCTCAAGTTACAAAATTAAAGCATACAAAGGAGATAGTCAAACAGTGAGAGTGTAAACAGCTACGCATGCATGAATCTCTACATATATTTCTATCCTTTCTGTATTAGAGGGAAAAACAAAACATAGCAAGACAAAACAAAAAAAATTCCTATAAAAACATGAAACCAAAAGGTTGTATAAAACCACAGTACAAGGTGATCTACAATGATTACTGTGTTGTTTCTTATTATCTTCAATAGAATTGTCTATATCATCAGGCATAAATGAATATAGCAGTATAATTGAATATAGCAGTACATAACAATTTAGTAAAAATAAAATATTGTAAACAATATAAAACTTCAAAGGCAGGTAATAAACCACAGTGGATATTCTAGTGGAACTTGTCATCTTCAGTGCAGTTGCCTATACTCTCAGACTTGATACTATCAATCATAACAGCTTTGAATAAAATCTATCAATACAAAACAGCGATCCAACAAACCAGATTCAATTACGATCAATCATGGTAAAACAGTGTAGGTTTCATAAAGCTTTAGATTAAGTTAATAGGAAATTAATGATGATTACCATACTATGTCCTGTTATTTTTGGGATTGTTGTCTGTGCCCTCAAATCTAGTACAGGTAGAATGACTGGAACAGAATATAATACATCTAAGCAGAGTAGTGTGAGTAATGTGGGTTTTAAATCCTGGTACACTATGAACAATATAGTGTATCAAGGCCATCTATGTTAGAGATTCTAGTTATCCTTCTCTGCCTCATTTCTGCTATGCTATTTTTCTGCCTTTGTTTGTCTGCTTTTCTCTGTAATACTTTTCTCTGTAAATAATGCTGTAATAAACATGGAAGTGCAGGTGTGTTTTTGACATATTGATTTCATTATCTTTGGATATATACCCAGAAGTGAAATTGCTGGGTCATGTGGTCATCTTATTTTTAATTTTTTCAGGAAATTCTATTGACTGTGCAAAAGTTTTTTAGTTTGACGCAATATCATTTGTCTAGTTTTGCTTTTGTTGCTTGTGCTTTGAATGGCATGTCCAAAAGCAATCATTGTTCCAACTGATTCTTTTCTTCAGTTTGCCTAATATCATCTCTTGAAGGACTGCTTTTCTCTGCATCTTTTTTGAAATCAATTGATTATAAATGTATAGATTTATTTCTGGACTCCTAATTCTTTCCATTGAGTTATTTAATTAATTAAGTTTATCAGTATGTTTTAGTTATATATAAAGATCACATTCATCACAAGGAATGTGTACCTATACATGGTATAACTTGATTATTCTTTTTTCCTATTCACCTACCCTCCCTTCAACCCTTCTTCCCCTATTTATTACAAAAGCTTTGTTTCCATTTTCTCCTTTTCTCATCTTTTTCTCTTCCCTTTCTTCTAACCTCCTACCCTTTCCTGTCCCCCTCCTCCTTCCCTAGTTCCCCTTCTCATTTGAATATTTTCTTCCTATTTCACAATCTATATTATACATTTTGGCCCTTATTCACACTTTTAGTGAATAATGCAATATTACACATGTGAGTCCAGTTTATTTTACTTAAGAGTATGGTCTCAAGGTGCATTCATTTACCTAGAAATGTCTCAAATTTATCTTTCTTTATAGCAGAGTAGTTCTCCATTATGTAAAGAAAGCTCATCTTCTTTTTTCACTCATCAGTTGATGAGCATTTGGACTGTTTCCAAGATTTAGCTTTTAAAAACTGTGCTGCTACGAACATGAGTGTGCATATATCACTGTGGTATGACATTTTTAATTCTTTCAGAAAGATATCAAGAATGGGAATAGCTGGGTCAAATGAAACCACTGGTTCTAGTTTTTTGAGAAATCTCTGATTTCTCCAGTGGTTTCACCAGTCTACAATCCCTGACTTGAAATTATACTGCCAAGTTACTGTGATAAAAACAGTATGGTACTGGCAATAAAACAGGCTCGAGGATCAATGGAATAGAGTAGAAGATACAGAGACAATTCCAAACATGCTCAGACACCTTATCTTGATGCTGAAGATTAAAACTAGACTCATATCTTTTACCATGTACTAAACTAAAATAAAAAAAGATCAAAGTTCTACATATTAAAACAGAAACACTACATCTTCTGTAAGAGAGAATAGATAGGACTCTTCTAAAGAGATTGGTTTAGGCAATGACTTTATGAACACAGGAACTATCACAAAAAACTGATAACTGGGAACACACGTATTCCATTGTTCTTGTGACTTTCTGAGCAGTTCTGGAAGCCCTTTTTCATGTCTTCAGTTATGCTGCTGTGTCTGCCTCAATGTCTGGCATTGATTCAAAAAGTTTACTTTTCATGGTAATTATGACTTTGGCGAACAGCTAGAAGTCTCATGGTGCCAGACTCAGTAGTAAGGTGGAGGAAGACATAACATAATGTATAATGTTTTCACAAACCAACCTTTCTGTTGAATGGCACTTGACAGTAGCATGCATGACATTTTTTATCACAACTCATAAAAGATTATTTCCAGAACTACTTTAGAAAGTGTAAGAATAATGAGCTATGCATATTCTAAGCAAAGGGGAGTACTGTGAGGGAGAGTAATGGCAATGCATCTCTTTCAGCAATAGATTTTAAATTTAAATATTTACCACACATTTCTATCATTTCTCATCTTTCTTTTTTCTGTTTATCTGAAAATATTTATTTATTCTCAAAAAGTTTAATTTCTATTTGTTTTTTAGTTATAGTATTGGCATCTAGTTTTAGCTTAGTGGTGGTGTTGGCACACAATTCTTGACAGTTACTTTTCTTAGCATTTTGATCAATATTCCTTCCTTTCTGGCTATTTTAATTCTTGTTGTCTTATAGGTAGCCTCTATCCTCTCTGTGAGTGCTTTTGTTATAATGTCTCTTTTTCACTAGAATTATTCGATTCTATAGTTTTTTAAAAAATTTTGCTTAATGTGCACTATAGTCTTTGTGTTTATCAGTTCTGGAAAAAAAAAAGATCAACGTTCATCTCTTAAAATGTGATCTTTCTTCCATATTCTCTATTCGTGCCTTCTTAAACCTAGTTCTGCATATATAAGTCCTTCTGGTTCTACTTTCATATTTCTTAAGTGCCCATTTGTATTTTGTATTCCTTTTCTCTTTTTGATCCATTATGGTCATTTCTTCAGATTCATCTTCCTGTTTTCTAATTATTTTCTTATTTGAATCCAATATATTAGTTAACTCCTTTGTTTAGTTTTAAATGTCAATAATTATTATTTCACTTTTAAGACTTATTTTGATCATTTTTTTCAAATATGCCTAGTAATTTTTGATGATTTTGTTCTTACCTCCTTTTTTTAAAAACTTTAGTCTTTTAAATTTTTTTATTCTTGTTTATGTTTTTGATAATTCTGAAACTTGAAGCTGTTAGAATCTAAAGCCAAACTTACTGTTTCAGCTCACTCTTGCATATAAGTGGATCTTTTCATTTTGCATTTTGTAATTTTAGATTGCGTGCTCATACTTTTTAGACCTTAATCTTCAGGAATTTTGAGACATTTTCCTCCAGAGAGGATTTACACATGTTGGGCTGGAGTCACACGTATGGTTTCATAACCTTGAGTTAATTAAGAGTTTCATATTTATCTCTCATGTCTTGCCATGGGACCATCCATGATTAATCTCTCAACACCAGCTCATCAGGTGTTGGCACATTTACTTTCATAACCCTAGTGCAACCAACCTAGAAACTTACTTACTGAAGTTTACTTACTGTTGTGATTTGGAGCTTAGGTTACAGCACATTTTTCCACCTCAACTAAGAGTGTAGGGAAGGAAACTGGAGATTTCTCTTAGTTTCTAGTAATTTCAAAAAGCATTAAAATGACTTTTGTTGTTTACACACAGTGTAATCAAATCTGTCATACTAATAGAAGTAAGTCTCTTTTTTTGAGTTTGTTTAGCTAGTCTCTCACTCATCTTCTTTATTCCTACTCCACATAAGAAAAATCTTACCTAATGTACCTGAAACTTCTAATTCTTACATTTTTTTCTTTAAGTCTAATGAGCCTTAAGTTTCACCTTCCTCCTCTCTGCTATGTCAGGTAACCTTTCTTTATCTACTTTAATTTTCCTGTATCAGAGTTATATGGCTTCATGTATCTTCTAGCCAAAAATGGAATTTGTGCTTTCTATTTCTTATTATTCTGTTTTAGGATAATTTTTGCAGTGTGAAGGAGATGAAAAGTGATTTACTCTGCCATCTTCAAAACCATGCTGTAATTTAAAGGGCTCTCAAAATTGAACTTTGAAGAATGATCCCAGACTCCGTGAAGTTCATATTCCTAAGCACAGACTCTTCAAATCTGGGATCCTGTTCAGTGAGAGATGGTAGGTAGCTGCTCAAAGAAGAGGAGTTGTTTGGGTTGGACAAGATATTAGACATTTGGAGAGGTGATTAACATAAGGAATTTCTAATTAGCCCATGAAAAGAGAGGAGAAATTGGAACAAATGTCTGTGTTTCATGAAAAATTTTAAAGAATTATTCTCTTCAAATTTTTCTACTGTTGGTTTCCTTATTCCTAAAAACTCTGTAACTAAAGACTTTCACATATACTCTGAAGGATTTTTATGACATAAAAATTCCTGTCTCTTTTTAGAATCTAATGATATATAATTCTTATCCTTGAATTTGGCTTTGTCTTTTTATGTCAATCCCTTTCCTCTATGTGTAAAATATTGGACCATTGGTATTCTTTCATTTGAATATTCCAAAGGATATTAACTTTCATGAAATATTTAAGTAATCTTTTGGATACTTGAGAGAAAAAATAATCCTAATTTTCTTTAAACATGAAATGCACCCTTAAAAAATGAAAATTTTAAAAGTGTTCCTGCCTTCAGCTCCTTGGATCACTAGCCTAAAACGTGAGAAACTAAACAAGAATCATTTGGTATTTATACAAGTATGGGAAATTTGGGCTTTCCCACTAATAAAAGTATTTTCATGGATGTGACTTTTTCAAGTTCTTAAATTTCCAAGGGAAAATTGCCAGTTATGTTTAAGGTAGGATAGGAAGAGTTTTATAGGGGAAATATTTCAAACTCGTGGTGGAAAAGAAAAACTAACTTAATTCAAAACAACAAAAATGTCAGCCATAAAGATGTATAACATTTTTCAGGAAGCCTATCTATCCTGAGCAAATGTTTTCATACCAAATAACAATCCATTCATAATCTCCGTTATTGAGGAGACATCCCAAGGTTGCTGGATAGAAATATGTTAAATATGTTCTGAAATTCAATCTACTAGAATCTCAACATTCATGCTTATTCATAGGAAGGCAATCAAAGGCAATACAATTTTTATAAAATATGTCTGTCTAGGTAATCTTGAATGCTGAATATTGTCACGGTTTCTCAGGAACTCTCAGCCTGGTGGAAAATCCTTCCAACTGGACTTCTAACCACCAAGAAGAAATAGCAATAATAACTTGAAATTTAAAATAAACAGTGCTGGAAAAATACTATAGTCCCCACTCCAAAAGGCAGTAATAAGATGTTAGTGTTCCTTGTAATTTGACACAAGGGTTCGAAAGTGAACATAAATAATAGTGCTGAGAGTAACTGCTGGGTTATGACAGACAAGTATTGTATAATAGGTGAGGGATGACTTCAGAAATGATGTACACAGATAACATTCACATTTTCCTAGCAAAAAATCTATAGATTGGCAAATGGATTGAAGTGGCTTAATAATGATCTCCTCAGCTGAACGTGTTGCTGTCTATTATAACATGACCTGGTAGTTCTGAGTATCTCTGGAGTTTGGAAAAAGAAAAGAAATTGTCCATGAGGCCAGATTTCTGGGCACATGCTCTATCTAGCTAAGTTTTTCTGTCTTAGAGAGTGCCAAAAGAGTAAACAGAAAAAGAGAATTAGATCTGGAGTCTAGTAATTTCATGAAAAAGTTGCCTGTTTACATTTTGTTCTCAAAGTCTCCTATATCAGAAATGAGACTATATCCCAACATAACTTTCTTTTCTTTTCTTTATTTTTTTTCTTCCAAATTGAATCTGTTGAAAAATGACAGTGTTGAAGAGGTTAGAGTTTTCTGGGTTTTCCTCATGCTTCTGAGTTTTTTTATTCTGATGTTAATCCTTCAAGTCATTTGATCTGCCCTAAGCAATCTAAATAACATTTATAGCAAGTCCTGTACTCTATCCATCATAGTCAAATGGCCTGTTTTTCCCAATGCCACATGGAAAGTGAGAGATTCAAATGGGGCCATTCAGAGTTTTCTGTTCAACAGCCAATTAGATAGCACAGGCTTTGCACTTTGGCATCACTTGGTATCCCATGAGCTAGAAACCCCCTGAGCTAGGGGAAGGGTGATCTCAGTATTTTACACACAGCAATAAACTGACTTGGGGGTTATGCCTGAGTCTAATGGGGCCTCTATCAATGGCAAAGTCAATGCCACTGCGTACTACAGAGAATTTATGTCTGAGGAAGACGAAAAGAGAAAACTTGGGCCTTATCCATCAGTAAACTGTATTTGGTGTGAAATTATCACTTAAATGCTTTCATTCATTTTTAAAAAGCAAGATCTCTTAAAGACTTCCTTTGTGCGATGTCTTTTCTGTGCATGTGCATGTGCTTTAATCCTAATTGTCAAAAAGCTGAAGTCAGATTCTCAGAGTTATGATACTTCCACATTCATTGCAGCATTGCTCACAGTAGCCAAGACATGAAAACAGCCTAAATGTCCATCCTAAATGAATGAATGGAAAAAGAAATTATGGCATCTAATACTATAGAATATTGTTCAGCATTACAAAAAAAAAGCCATATCACTTTGCAACACCATGGATAAACCTGAAGAACATCATGCTAAAGAAAATAATCCAGTCACAGTGGATTATTAATACTACATGATTTTTCTTAATAGAGCTCACAGAGGCAGGAAATAGAAGGGTGATTGCCAGAATATCATGGGATAGTAAAATGGGGAGTATTTCAATAAGTATAAAGGTTCAACTATGCTAGATGGTTTCTAGGAATCTGTGGTACAATATTAGCGCCTATAGCTAACAATAATGTGCCACACACTTAAAAAATGTTAATATGGCAGATCTCATGTGAAATGTTCTTACCACAAAAACAATAAACAAGACACACACAAAAAAAATCAACAAAAGGAAATCAACAAACTTTTGGGAATGATGATAATGTTTATTATCTTCATTGTGATGGTTTCATGGTTATCTGCATATGTTCAATCTCATCAAATTGTATATATGTTTATAAGTATGTATAGCTTTTTGTATTTTGCTGATAGCTCAATAATACTTAAAAATATTTTTAGAGAGATAAAAATTCAACTTTACTTGAACAACAATTATTTTGCTTTTTAATTTTGTGAGGTACTTTTGAATATTTTAGGTGAAAAATAATTTTTGAATTCTTGAATAAAAATAATTTTAATAATACTGTTTTTATATTTATCATAGTTTAGATTTGGATGAAAAATATACACTTTGTACATGTTGAACATAGTTTAATTTTATATATTGATCCTTCATATTATTACCATTAATTGAAAATAGATTTTACTTAAGTGAACGTAAGTTCCATTAAGTCCATGTAATTACTATATAATGAGTTATGAATTATATACATTTTCATTTTATTACTCACATAAATATCACTGGCCATCAACAGAGCACTCAGAAAAGTAATCATGAAATTTGGTTTTTTGCTAGTTTACTTTCAGACATATAAAGACCACATTCAGTATTTTTGTTATGAGGGAGTGGTTGTCAAATAGAAATAAATTTGTAAATAGAAAAATACTTTATTAAAATCTGTATTTTATTTGAATATATATATATATATATATATATATATATATATATATGGTCTATTTGTAGTTTTATACTTAGTACTTTTGCAAAAGTTAGAAGCAGTTCCCAACTTCCTTTCACTTAAGGTCCATGTAGTTAATGAGGAACTTTTGCGTTGCAAAACTGTTTATTTATGTATTTATAACACCCAACACAGACCATAGTTAGCAATGTGTATATTTCTCTCTTCCATTAGTTGGCAAACCTTTCTTGCTCACTGTTATATTATGAAGCCAGAGTTCTTTGAAGCTATCTAGGGAATGAAGGTCTGAGGCTGACCCATGGTGTAGTCAAATTTGTATTTCATCTAAATATAGGAATAAATACAGAATCTGTAAGTAGTAATATCACAACTTCTGGGGTGTTTAGATAACAGTTTTTTCTCTATATTTTGCTCTTCGTTAATTTCCTATCTACTTGGTTTGTTCAGCAAGTGAGAGGAAGTAGGTTTCCCACATGGTGCTAAGACAAACTACCCCTTATTAGCTGTTGCTGACTTGATCCCGCATTCCACAAATTACTCTACATTGAGTAAGATGGCTGCCAAGATAGGCAGTCTAGACTGTGATTAAAATTAGGATGTTTTTCACTCTATAAATTTAATAGCTTATTTCTTGAAACCGTCATGTTGCTCCTTAATTTGACCCTAGAAAAATAAACCACAAGTGATATTTTTCACTGTGGTTTCTTCAGATTTTGTGGCCATCCTCATCTGTGGTGTTATGGTTCACAGTAGTTCCAAAACCAGATTGGCTGAGGGTAATGTGCATTAGAAAGATCTCATGGCTCTAAGTCTATTTAGGTAAATAAATAAAATTTATTGACAAGAAGAGAAATGTCTTCTAAATTGCTGGGCTAAATGACAAAAATCTCAGCCCATTCTTAATTTTACATCAGTGGAATAATCTAGAAACTTAATGCACTTGGTGCTTTCTTGACTACTTAACTCTTCAGATGGGCTCTGCAATGAAGAATTTAAAATGTTCATAAACAAGTATGCAGTTAAATAAGTAATAATTGCAAAGCTGTTTGAGTGTTTGTTTACATATTTATAGCACCCATCCCAGATGCATAGTTAGCAAGATATATACTTGTCTCTTCCGTTAGTTGGCAAACCCTTCTTGCCCACTGCTATATTATGAAGCCAGAGTCCTTTGAAGCTATATAGGGAATGAAAGGTCTGAGGCTGACCCATGGTGTAGTCTTTTTGTTGTTTTGTTTTGTTTTGTTTTTTGTTTTCTGGTACCGGGAATCAAACTCAGGACCTTGAGCTTGCCAAGCAGGCGCTGTGCCACTGAATTATAATCCTCAGCCCCTCGTGGTGTAATGTTGCTTCCAATTCTCCCCAAATGATTGCTTTCTTCTTAGGCTGCAACTTATTTTTTTTCCCTTTAGAAAATGATCTAATTTTACTATTTTGGAAGGCATAGCAGAGATTCATTCATAGTTTCATTTAACAGAACCAGAAGCCCCAGAGACTCTGAGCCCATGTGATTTTTGATAATGCAGAACACATCTTGTAACATTTGCCTCTAAGGGGAGGAAGCAAGTCTGATCTTGCCCCTTTTCCTTTGGAATAGTAAACCTAGTAAAGATTATAACCACAATGAAAATTAATGGGGTAAGTGTCTTATAGGCACTATCCCATTTATTCTTCCTGCCATGGGATCCCTGTAATTTTTATTTCTATTTTACAGATGAAGAAACACAGACACGGTGAAGCTACACTTATTCAAGGTCTCCCAGTGAGGGATGGTGAGAGAACAATGCAGCCAGCCTGTCTTCAGAGCCCATGTTTCTAGCCTTTTCACTCTCCTGGGGCAAATATATTAGATCATTTATTATGAAGCAGTTGGGGAAATCAAGAAATACTCTGAGGCGCTTTTTGTTGCCTTTTGAGTCCTTCATCATCCTTTCAAACCTTCCAGTTGGCATGACTCTCTGCTCGTAAAAAGATGTTTCATTTACCAAAACGTGACTTCAGAAGTCTTGTGAATGCAGCCAGCACCTCATGGGTAACAAGGAGTTAAAAGTACTGACAGTCTTTCCTCTGCCGGTCCAGCCAACAGCAGTTCATCACAAATGTGGCCCTTTGATCCTGACAGCTTTCCTTTCACTCACGGAAAGCAGGGAGGCTTTGACATAGGGAAGCAGGAAAGACTAGAGAGAAAAGAGTCTTGTTTGTTTCCTGGGTGGATTGCCTCCTTCTTGGCATGTCTCCAGGAAGCAAGTCTTTTCCTGCTCTAAAACATCAAGGAAATAAATCTCTCTCCTGCAGAACAGACCTGAGGGAGGCCCCAAGGCAGTCACATGATATCCATCAGGTCCCGGGACCTGGCTGTCAGGGTGATGAGTGTGTGGCCTGGAAAGCTACAGCTACTGGCCGGAGCCAAAAGGTTGTATTATCATTATGAGCCAGGAAGTAGAGGGTGACGCTGAAGAGATCATTGACACCAGGAGCTGGAAGCTGGATTGGACATCGATAGGTGTTCTGAGATCAGTACTCTGGAGAAAAAGGCCTAAGAGAAAGAGCACTGCAGAGGGCAGCCCTAGAGGCAAACACACTGAAGAGTGAGTCCAGCATCCAGACGCCAGAAAAGACTGTGCAGAACTTGAGGGAAGAATAGTGAGCTTTATGCCCACGAGAAATAGCCTGAACATTAAAAACAGAAAGGGAGAGATTCTAGGTGGGGAGAAGAAGTATGACGAGTGTGGTCTTTGCAGTGGACAGATGTGATTTC